>NIRI02000065.1:0-73982 GCA_003604175.2 Clonorchis sinensis | reverse complement strand
GTATGGATCGCTAGAATAGACAGGAGTCACTCAAACTGATAAGGATGATACCTTGAAAGGTGAAATAAGGGAAAATAAAACTGTCAAGTCATTGAAACACCTCAGAACTGTCCGCAATGGAAAGTGTCAGCTAGCTTCCAGGCTAAGCAGGGCATACAAAGCTTAAATGATGCCTTGACGGAAATGCCTGGCATAAATCTTGTCCCACATAATCGTCGGACCAGCACACAGTCTCTACTGGTAGGTTTATTCAAAAGATCCCGCACTCCATGAGCGAGCGAACGAATCTCCAAAATGGCAAGATAATTAGATGATAATTAGAAAGGGGTGGATGGGTTCAAGTTTGCCTCATTAACTGTGTGACTATTCGACTGACAACAGAACACCATGGATCAGCTGAGGTACGGATTTCGGTGCACCGTTGCTACGTCATCTGGAAAGTGCCCTTGAAATGTCAGGGAGATGTGAAACAAGCACAAAAGTGTCGAAATATTAGCAGCTCGGGTGTGTTTACTGTTGACTGAATGCGCGCTGATGGTGCATCTTTGACTAATGACGAAACGTTTGCAGACGAGTTGCCGAGCTTCGTGAACAGATGATCAACGAGCAGCTAATCGACCAACAGGAAACAAGCGCGTTTTGGTCAAGAGACTGCACCTGAGGGGAAAATATGAGCGAATGGTCGTAAATTTGAAGTCACCAAATCGTTCAGATGTAACACCCTGTTGGTACACAGCTGGCACGCAAAACCTTAACGTTTGTATCTGTCAACGTTGGCCGGCTCGTTTATCACTTCCTAACTAGTTTCCAAAACATAGAGACACGGGTTTGGAGCAACGGTTTTAGGCGAAAAAAAACGGAACTCGGCGTTCAGTCGATGCATCAAAGCTGTTCGCGTGTTTATCATTCGGTCACCAGGAGTAAGGAATGTGGTTTATCTATGGAGTGACGTTGTTGTTCAACGAATGAACAACCAGTGTGTGTGTGTGTCCAGTTCTATCCTCCGAACACACTTATCTGTAGAAAGAAAAGAAAAACTAACCTTTTGTGGTCTGCTTCGCTGTTTCTGTTGCGAGAACAGAACAAGATGAATTCACAGTGACAGATGATGCTGAGGAGAGGGGAGATGACTGATTTGTCACAGTCGTTTTTGCATTGGTAGTCATCGGAGGCTGTGGAGAAGTCGGTTCATTCGCACTGACCGGATTGACTTTTCCCCCTGAGCCCGAAGTTGCACTGGCGATCAACTTAGATGAGTAGGAAAGGGCAGACCAAGCCAGACTACCAACTAGTGAGGCAACAGCTGCACGACTGGGGTTGACTTTCACATCAGTACCAGGTGTTGAACACGCCCCGGGGGTAGTATTTGTGCTGGCAATTGTACCATCGCTTACCTGGCAGAATACGGTGAGAATATAATGGAGCAGGAATGATTAATGACTGTATGAGGAGTGGTTAAGACCAGAAACTATCTGATCAAGCCAAGTAGTTAATGCGAAACGGAAACTGTAAGGTCAGAATAATTTTCGAGGGTATCGTTTGAAACTCGTTCTTTCTCGAGTAAAAGCCACATAGCTACTTTCATATATATGGTCATGTAGGTATCCTGGAGGACACAGTCCAATGTCCTCACACATTCACATTCAAAGGAAATTAATATATTACCTATAGCCCACCTTGGAATACGTTCAATTGTGATGTGAGCCTCACTATACTCTCCTATTTTTTTGGTGCACCCTCAGGAAGTGGGAAACTGAACGAAATTGGCAGACAAGTAGCTATTAGAAATCACATTTGGTCAAGTACAATGATTTTTTGTGCGTCCCCAGACGGGTGGTCGATATAACGCAACTGAGCTCGATCGGGCATCCGTTATCCCTGTCCGGCTTTTCTAACCAACTCCTGTGCTTGCGAACACTGTGAGGAGAGATAGCCGGTCACAGGACATACACAGAACATGTTTTAACCGACGCAGGTGAAAGTGTTACACCTTTGGGTCTCGGACCGGGTGCATGCACTGGCCAACTGATTACGATTACTTTGCATTTCTGCTGAGAGAAATTAAGCCTAAACCTATGGACAGAGGTCGTACATCGGCCATGACTCCAGACTACGATATTCGCGTGAACCAGGTCTCGAAATGGAGAAGCGGGCAGTAGTTCTATGCCGTTAAATTTGCACAAATGTCCTTAAGGATATCAGTGACCTCAAAAAGGAAATATGGAAACTGAAAGAGATAGAAAAAGGAAGCATTTCATACAAACACTTTCAGTATCGAGAATGACCGCAACGACTGGTCGTATCAACGTGAATGAGATCCACGTGCCGCTGTCCGAACGAAAATCTACTTGCTCTTCGTGGATAAGGCTGTCTTTCCACAGACGCGGAATGACGGACCAAGCGATTCAGAAATAACACTGTTAATGTTATACCGTCACAGATATCGCCCTGTCCCTTTTTGTGAACACAGACGATAGGTACGAAATATAGCGGCTATCTTTCCGAAGTCCAGGCTGCTTCCAGCAGTACGATGAGATGTATTGATCAATACGGGTGAAGGTCCGTCCGGACCTGGCGGCTCTAATTCCCTGAAGTACTTCGTGGATGTGTTTACACTCTATTATGGAGTGACGAAGTTGGGGTGTAAGACCTAGGAGCAATCGAATCATTGCCCGAGGTTTCCCACCCAGCGTTCCGCCTGTTTGTAAGTTAACATTCTTTATCCACTAATGCTTGATTTACAGAAATTGCTTTTCGGCCTGATGCTGTGAGTAACTGAAACGGTTCCCGGAAATTTACAGAGGTCGATGCAGACTCAATCGATCAACTACACGATCTGGTTTCACACAATCCGTCAACTGTACTTTGAGCTCTCTGAGAGTTTGTATTCATTGCCGAGATGAACCTGTTGCCGAGTACTCAGTAAATTAACGAAATATATAAACATCTAACGATTGCCTTGTGACCGCTCCGTGTAAACACACGAAGCGACACTTGCAGAATGTAATGAGCGCATGGATATCACACCAATAGTCTGTGATGTTCGTTTTGAACGCTGGTGCAATTTCGGCCAGAAAACTGGGGAGTGTTTTTTTTATAGTTGAACCACTCCTTCTGACATGACATACAGGGGGACAACCCTCGTGGAAGACGATTATCACAAGGTCCAAGATGCAGTGAGAGTCAAGGGGCTTCAATACGAACTGTAATCTTCAACATACACTCTCCAAGACTGGTTAGAAGACAGAAGGTGTCAAGTAACACGAGTGAGAAATTTGTGTAAAAGTGGCACTGGACAGGAACAGACTACGGTCCGCACAGAGCTACAGCATGATCATGCCAGAAGGTATGTCACCCAAAATTTGGGAATAAACATTATTATTATTATTATCATGGCCAAGCCTCTGAGCGTGCTGGCCCCCTGTGCGTACAAAAATGGGCAGTACTGACGAAACTGATGATGCCGGTGACGAAGTGCCAGGATGGAGCAGCAGACCAGTTGAATAGCAGACCCAAAAATATAGAGCTGTCTTTAGACAAACCCTTTTCTTTTGTCCATATTCCAAAACATGGAAGAAGCTTCCCGGCAAGTTGATCCGTTTTGTAAAGATCCTGTGATTCAACAAGGCAGTATATGTAGATGTTAGAAGAGGCAAAGTGTGGAAGCACAGTGCAAGTCTGTTAGCACAAATCTACAAGAATAAGAGAAAGTGGACATTTTCGAAGGTCTCTGCCATATGTGGTAGTTTATCGATGAGGTTCAAAAAGTGGCATCTGGCCTGTGACGGACACTGCTCCTAAAAAACAAGTGATTTGTCAGTTGATATGGTTAAAAAAAATTGAACAACGGATGTCCACCGCTGACACCCTGTTCCTGTCATCTACAGGAATACCACGACAAACATTTCAGAGTATAAAGACGCATCCTTCCTTATAGTAACCGCGATAAACGAACGAGGTGCGGGATAAGGCAGCGTAGAAGGTAGCTCGCACAGGTTTGACAATGTATTCAGAGTGGCAGGTTAAAAAAGCTTAAGTAAGTCACCATCAATACGGAGGAATCGCTCGCGTGCATCTACCTCAGTTACAACGGAATTCATACTTCGATATTCGCAAAAAACACACGAAACGTTCGGACTGTGAATCTTTCCAAAACAAATCGTACTTGTTCTCACGTTGGTCGATCCACTAGAACAGTGTCACGTAACGAGTTGTTTACGTTGTCATCCATAAAGGTTTTGTTTAGATCAATAAATTGAACAAACGTCAGCCACACAGTACTACATCAGGAAGTGATAGGTGCACGGTTGGTTCACCCTATGTTTGTGTTCCGCAGAACATGAAGCAAAATCAGGTCTTCGCCCCATTGTCTTCATCCACCAGTGCAGTACGGGATAGCTGGCAATTCGGTAAAGACACAAAGACTTATACGGACTGGTACTTTACAGACGGATCGAAAAACCGGTCAATAAAAGTACACCACATGAGGAAAGGCATTTTTACTACCAACGCATCACGATTCTTCTGCTTGGAAATCGACTGAGTCTAGAAAGTTTGAAACTAGCGCTCTGGCTAAAAAAAATCAACTCACTTTTGATGACAAATCGTACTCTGATCGTTTTCTATAGAGGAAAATGTTGGTAGCTCAGGTAGCGTAGATGGTCGTTGGTTTGTTCGCTGAGCTGGGCAATTTGATTGCAAACGTTTCATCACCAGTCGCAGTGACATCATCAGTGCGTAGTGGTGAGTAGCGATGGGCACAACCACCAACGCATCGCTACACACCACTACGCGCTGATGATGTCACCGCGACTGGTGATGAAACGTTTGCAATCAAATTGCCCAGCTCAGCGAACAAACCAACGATCATGTACTGTGATCGGTTCACACGGTTTACGCGCAACGGGACTGCGCTGAATAGAGTACGGAATAGCGTATAGCTGACGGAGCAAGCCGGCCGTGTTCATGGCTTGAACTTACCACACAGCTTAGAAAACATGGAAGCTGGAGCTCGAACGGGTGACTGGAAAAGTGACATCAGCTTACATATGAAGCGTCCATCACTCTCATCCGCAGATTCGAAAGTAAAAACAAACACATCCGTGCCTGTCATA
Source organism: Clonorchis sinensis (assembly GCA_003604175.2). NCBI lineage: Eukaryota > Metazoa > Platyhelminthes > Trematoda > Opisthorchiida > Opisthorchiidae > Clonorchis > Clonorchis sinensis. Next base: position 68,868 of record NIRI02000065.1, on the reverse strand, counting down.
CTGCCGTTAGCGCGGAGCCCAGTGTGAATCCGGTCGAACATGCTGTCCCCGGTGTGAACCCAAAAACTCATCCGTAGGGACATATCTAAGGCCTTAAGCATCTCTAGCTGATGACCCATAACTGTCAAAACGGTGCAAGACACAGTAGCCCGGTCGCCTGTACCGCACACACACAGCTAGCCGGTGAGAGACAACAATCAACCTAACCTGCACAGCACAGCAAAGCCGCTTCGAGCATCCAGTCACCCACATATTCATTGATGAAATGAAGATGGAACGGAATATAACTGAAATACGAATATGTTCCAGATCAAAAGTATGAAGAAGAACTGGCAACTCAAGCCCAGGTGCTTGCCAGGATCAACCCCATAAGACCCCTGTCGGCTTCTGCAGCGCTACATCTCCGTACCGTAATAGGAGTCCTCTACTACCAACACAAACCAACATACACGACCACTAACACAGACGCATAAAAACACAAAGAAGACATTCACGTTGCTCGCTCTTGACCATACGATACACTTGTTTTCACCTTTAATTGCTTTTCTAAACACTCACTGACTTCTAGTTCGCTTTGTGTCCGAAAACTGTAAATGTACGGACGACATTGTCATGAATACACTTGTGGTCTCCTAGGTTTGTCGTCTTCACTACTACTCACCTCTGAGTTATTTGCTGGAAACACATTAGTAACTGTCTGTGAGCCTACTTTTTGGCCTCCGGATTATTCCACTTCCAGGAATTATCATGCATAGGACCCAGCCGAGCTGCAAGCATTCTAAATCAGATTGTGGCTAAATTGTGATTCTGGACATTTGTGGACAGGTCGTCCACATTCAAGGGACAGCTGGCCGTTATTCGTAAGTTGTAGTATTATGAGTTACTACGAACAAGAGATATCACTGATAACATGGCAATCATGAGGTATGACGATTGACCAAAAGGTTGTCCAACACATCCGCAATGTCCAATCACAACACCCATTGTCGCCACTGTTTTTTTGGATTTAGACTTCTCTTTTCAGAAATACAACGCACTGGAAGTGTTTTGGTGGTACTACCTACTTTGAGGTTTGTTAAAAAGGCGAGGAAACTTAGTTGCTCTTTTAGAAACCTGATTTCACAGCTAGTGACCCCTAGCGAAAACTCCCTTGAATATGCCAGTTTATTGTGATCGCAAGTCAACTACTCATCGACTCTCAGTAGGCTAGAGTGAAAGTGAAAATATAGCAGGTTAGCTGGAACAGGCCGACTGACGAAACAAACATCCGTCGTCAGCAGCGATCGAATTCCGGGAAGCGTAAAGACGATTGGAAACATTGCTTGGAAGATCACCCACGACAAAAACACGTCCAAAAACAAGAACTAATAGTTTGGACGTACCTGAGTAGCAGCAAGCGCAGACAAGGCTGCTTTACGAGCGGGGACGAACTGATCACGCGTTGCACGTAGGAAAGCATTCAATAACACACCTTGCTGGACTTGGGTTGAAAACTGTGTGGCCAACTTCGCCAAACAAATGGTTGCGTTCGTTCGGATGCCTCCCTGCTCATCTTTTGCCTTTTGATCATCAAGATATGTTTCAGAAAAAGGGAAAGGGAGTTGAATGTGATGTGCCTCACTCTGTTACACATGGGCAAAAAGTGTGAAGAACAAAAACAGTGATGCATATTGTCCAAGGACTTCCAGAACCGAAAATGTCCACTTGGATATGTGTTACGTGAATGGTTGTTCTGACAGTCTTGGCTGAATTGTCTGTGTTCGATGCGAAAAGACAGTCCGCGCAGCCAGTTACGTTCGTTGTGTCCCTAATTTCAGCTTACCAATATGCTAGGATAAAGAAGTCACAAGTCCGGATTTTGCCCTGTTTTCGACCCTCTGATTACCTGGCGCAAAGACAGAATAGCTATTATGTTAGGCAGCAAGGAACTCGCAGTTGTTTGAGCTGGTACTTGGAATAAGTGCCTCAATCGACCTGGATGAATCGGCAGTCTTAGTTTCTGGTTTCGGACGACGACAGCTTTCGTCCAGCGCCTTGGCATCTTCAAGTAGTAGTGTAAAGCAAGATGCAAGAGCGAACTGAATGGAAAGTGAACTACACCACATGTATTTGGTCCCAAACAGCATACCTACATGAAACGATAGTGCTGATTAATCGAAAGATGTAAGTGGAGGTAGAAGTGAAATCTTCATTCTTACAGCAGAAGAACAGCATAATACGTTATGTCGCGCATCAGCAGATAGTAGTGTAGCGCGGTGCGTAGTGTACGCAAATGTCATAATGAGAATTGTTGCCGTGTGTGAACAAGTTGCAAATCAATCGGGCGAATCATTTGCTTGACCCTACGAGGTTTTGTGTTATCGACTAGAAAACGTTGCCCGGAAAAATCCGCCATTGTTGGACATGAGATAAGCTGGTGTAGGGAGATGAGGTAACTTACACAAGTATGCTAGTCAATGGGTTGGGGTCCAACAGTCCTATTGATGAGATTAAGTAAAGAGCACCGACCAACCGAATTCAGCACTGCGGGTGTAGTGGACAGTGACATAGGAAATAGCAAAGAGTGCTTAGACTGCGTGCACTTAAACAAACCAAAGATGTCGCTGTACTTTACAAGCTAATTTTTCTCGTTGCACGTCATCTGCAAGCAATTTAGCCCTCAACGATGTCCTCCTAGAAAGTGACAAACTGCCGGAGCCGAAACCTTTCTATTCCCATGGAAGGGTGACAGGGAGAGATGATGTTGAAAAGAGAGACCTCTGTAACAGATCTCTGATGGGGTGGTTTATTCCATCAAATAGTGGCCTATGGAGTTAGCGACGTAACCGACTCCTGAAGGTAATAATAGTTACATTTGTTTGGTCCAAAAGACTACTGCCAGTTCACGGATTTCTACCATGAACAAACTCGAGCAAACAATGACAAACGAACCACAGTCAGCAGAACGATAGTTTTGAACACAGTACGTTTTGTGCTGGCCTACCTGTACTCCAATAAGGTAACGCGGAAGGGTATCGTTCAGCAGCTTCGCGGGTAACTTGGGTGCCAGGTGAACCATTGCTCGAACTGTGGCCTCCCGTACAACCGGATTGGCATCAGAGAACCCGGTGGCCACGGAGCTGAAAATCTGTGATTCCACCGCTTTGGGAGGCAGGTTCTTCACAAAGTTGGGCAGTTGTTCAAGCAAGCGAACCCGTGTGGCTCGCTCAGGCGCAGCGAAGAGTTTGACCAGGCATGGAAGGACATTAGACTCGAATTCAGAGGAGGATAACAAGGGGATGAGCCGAAGTATGGGTATCAGAGCTTCGACGCCAGCCGAACCGTAGCGCAACCCATTTAGTAAGTGCGGGAGAATTTTGTGGCGACAAACGTCATCCGGAAAATTGCTCACTTGGTCGGTTAAGGCGGACAGGAAACGGGTCTTTTCCTAGGCAGTGAGAGAAAACAAATTGTGTAGATTATTTGTCAAGGTCAGTGGGGGTCTTGGTATGTGAAAATGTAGATACTGGGTGTGGAAATCTAATGAGAACCTCTTCAAGAGATCATTTTCAAGGAATAAGCGATCAAATGAGCTGTGTGGTCAAATAACAATGGCGCTAAAATCAAACTGTCATCCAAAGCTAAATGTTAGTGGTAAAACAAGATGGAATAATACACTCGTTTGCAAACAGATTTGGTTTGCGAGAGACTCACCTGGAACCCGGCTGAATTTCCCTTTTGTGATGTTTCCAGGCAAGTGAATGTGCTGCACCAGGCCGCCTCATGTTACAGTTGCTACGATATTCGAAATATCGCGATACATGTATATACGTAATGCACTACTCATATGCTGAAAACTCTTCGACAGCCCACGACCGGTTTCGCCCTTCTTGGGGCTCATCAGGTAGGCGCAGTCCCCGAATTTCCGTCAACCTTATGTTCCGCTTGAACCCAAATTGGACCGATTTTGATAAATACACTCATTTGCAAATCAATCTGGTTTTGCGAGAGACTCACCTGGAACCCAGCTGAATCTCTCGTTTGTGATGTTTCCTTATGAGTAGTGCATTACGTATATACTAGATGGAATAATAGGTTTTCGGTTGTTACACCCGTTCGGTGCATAGACATCGTGAAACCTGAAGGGAGCACGAGGGTTCATATACTGCCAGGATGCCCAATTCTAGATACTAGTTTGACTAATGGTCGAAAAGTTAAGGATTCTATTGCTGCTCAAGATTCCGAAATGAGTAATGCAGATGATTCCAACAAGAACAAAAAAGCTATATACTGCCACTCGGTTTTCAGTACAAATAAGCTTCAGCTGCCCGACAAAATCCAGATACACAACCAACACCGTCAATGTTGAAACTTGTTCACCAAACCACCATTTACCTGACAAGGAAGGACAAGTGATGCAGAGGAAAATACAAGGTAGCGAAATCTGAAGTTGGATTCCATATTATTACCGGCGTCCACAAGAAGCTGCTTACGTAAGGCCGCTGTCAAATTTCAGTGTGGCATTTCACTAAACGTAGACACGCAGCCTCCGGGATTGAAAACGACATAATCCTAAGCGTCATCGACAGCAACACCAGTTGAGAGCACTAGTGCCCCACTGCCATGTAACCATATCGATTTATTTGAACAAAGCTGTATACTGGAAAGAGGAAGAAAAGTGGGGCAGCGAGGGGACCTAGGACTAGCCTGACACAAACGCCCGAGATGCCTACATCTCCAGCATTCAATCAGACAAGCTGGATAGGAACTGATAGCAAGAACGCCACCGATATCGGTTATCCATCATGGCGATGAGCCAATAACAGCAAGGGTCAGATAGACTCTATCCTGGAAGGCAAACAGCGCGATGGTTGGGACTGATAAACAGAAGCGTCATAAACACATTGCTTGACAAACGAATCACGACGTACTGTGCCCAAAGCACGGTTGTACGGTAAACCGCCGCGTAGCGCAAAACAAAACACAAAAACTAACCTGGGGGTCTTTCAGTTGTATTTCCTCCAAGAACAACAAAGTATCCACATACTCATTGACAAAGAAACCTTGTTTATCAGAATTCCGTGCTTGATCAAGAAACTGAGTGACAGTCAAGCGTCGTTTCGGCCCTCGTACCGTAGCATTCAATGCAATCAAGCGACGATAACTGGAAACCAGAGAGGCAGGTAATCGTTGTAGTGCATCAGGCGAGGAGAGTTGTGATCGATCGCGTAGTGATGTGTTCGGATTGAATAGTTCCCAGATGAAACATCCAAGCCCCCAGGAGTCGACGAGGCGATTGTCCGGCGGTAAATATGGGTCTGCCAGAATGGGCGAACGAACCGGGGAAAAATTGTGATTTTTCAGATCAACCTGACAGAAGTAGGTAACATCAAACTACAAACAAGCGTAGATAACAGCTCACTTCACAGGCATTAAAATAGTGCCTATAATGCGACCAACAACCCAAAGTGATAAGTTCGGTGCAAATATCGACTCCAGCTAGTATAGGGCTTGGATAGTTTACGGGCTTCATAGCACCGATGATGATGCGGGCCAGCCATAACTTTTGGCCACGAAACATACAACGACAACCCACTAGGGAGAAGGTCTTGCTTCATTGCCATGCCACCACGAAAGTGCATTTCCCCAGGCTCCAAAGAGTCGAAAGATAGAGGGATTAGTGTCAGCCGAGCACAACCCTCAACAGGTGCTTACATCATGAAGTAATTGAAGAATGGGTAGAACGTGGAAGCGAAATGATATTCAAGTCAGTTCGTAACCATTGGTAGCGGCATCTCCGGCTAAACCAAGACTTTAATGGAACCTCTCTAGGCTTGCCGCTATCACCTGCATACTGTTTCCTAGATCTTGGTCCGCGTCAATTTCAACAGGAAAAATCCCTGTCCAGTGTGGAATGAGGACCCAATCAAGCCATCAGTGTTTTTGTTGGATGAACTGCTGTGATGAACTACTCTTTGTATAAACACATAAATCAATTCACTGGAACTTCCCACATAATTTGAGGGTTTCACACATGAATAATTACTGTAAAACTGAAGACACCCACGAGACATCAAATAAAAATGTCACATGCACTGTATTATCGCACAGGAGAACCATGGGAGTGCTCATAACTATTTGCCATCGACCAATGAACAACACTGCGCTGAAGCTTCATGCAGAAACGAGGGGCTCGGTTGGTGCAATGCCATGCTCTCATACCCAGCTTCGAGGGACGACCCACGTATTTTCTTATGAAAGAAACCAGATGGCACAGAACCGTCTCAACCCCGAACGTCCTTGAATCTGAAGGGATGCGCTGGTACCAACTATCCCAAACGCTTTGAAAGAAACCTTGCGAGTTAGAAACGAGATGACCCATTTCTTGGTGGCATCCCGGAGAGGATATAACATGATCGCGTGGAACGCGTTAGGCAAGCGAGAATAGTACTAAAAAGGTGACTGAAAACAGTATTCGAAGGCTTACTACTACATAGCGATGGACACAATCGATCAATAGGTGAATTAATGATATCTATAAGGCAGGACGGGCTAAAAAGCTGATGATCAACCAAACCACAAGTCAGCCGTCTTTTCCTGTTGGAATTAACTATCAGACAGCAACCAATAAAGTAAGCTGACAGAACGTAGTTCCCAAGGTCTCTAGATGGGAAAGTGGACAATTAATGGCGGGAGTCAATGACTACATCGCGTATAGGGTATGCTCTGCTTCTGACGGAAACCGACGTCACACCAACGCCACAGATTTGGAAGGTTCTATATTCGGGAAGTAATTTTGTTTTCAGGCAGTCCACCAGGACCTATATAGCTAACCAGGTAAATGATTTCTTTGTTCTGGCTGGTCTGTGAGAATGAAGTCTGCGTTTGATCGCAGCAGTTTTCAGGTGTGAAGAGCATGACAGCGCATTTTGCATAAGCTAGGTTAGTAACATCAATGGAACTGGGAGAGCGCTAGGTCTACGCACACACTACCTCTGAGCAAACGCCTTGGTATCATTCGGATCTCCGAGCCAGTAGCGGCAGGTGGGGAAGTTTTCAATGACAGACCCGGAAAGAAATGATGAAAGGGCAGCCTCATCCTACAGTAAGCAGCAACAACTTGGAGTAAAGTGACTGAACTTGAGAAGCTACATCACACGTCAGAAGAAAGGAATACAAGTTTCATCACGGGTAGTGAAGACTGGGCGAACATTCACCACATAACGACATAGCTCCGGCTCCGTTGAAACGACAACAACAATGCATGACTGCAAAATCTGACTGACTGGGAATCAAGTTCGGTGAGTGCCAGCCTTCGATAAGCGTATATGTAGTACTGCAAGAGTCAAACGGCAAGATCAAAACAACTAATCTTCTCCTTACCTTCCGCTCTTTGCTGAACATCCTTTCCCATGGTTGCATTACATCTAAACACCCCCCCTTCGTTGCTGTCGATAAAGATAACGTTGATAAGGAAAGAAAGCCAATCGTAAGACGTACTACGTGGTGCAAATCAAGTTGCGTGCTCCAGAAAGATCGATTATCTTGAATCGCGGTTAAACACCGGTGGTACCTGATGGTCACATGATTCAACTGGGTCCGTGATTGATCAGCACTGGATGACAGTCGGTAGAAAACATCCTTCCCAACATCAAAATTGAATTCGTTGAGGGCATAATCTAATGCTACAAACGGACGTCATTTTGCTATCGAACTTGATTGGGCTCGACTACGCAAACGCTACCACGCGGACTGTTCACTGGAATCCAAACCAGCAAGTCATGTTCGGCCCTGTAGCTGGATTCCACTCCCATTTAATCTAGACCACGTGCCATTACTGCAGGATCACCGCCCCCTAGATTCTTGGAGATGAAAATGTGAGAAAAACGGAGTTCTTCCTAGGTATCTAAGGGTATGACCAAGCACGAGTATTGCACGTGCTTGAGTTTGGAGAGACAACATTTTTCACCTTCGAGTGTGCGGCAAGGTTCGGGCGAGTATCTGTATGTGTGCCAAATTGATATTGAGTATCGACGTTGAGGACGCTTACGTACAAATGACCTCGTGAATTTATTGAAACGTCCTTTTGTCGATGTTAACAGATGGTGGTTCGGATAAGGAGCACCAGTCAGACAGCTTACATTCAGATGACTAGGCAACGTTTGATTGCAACACGGAAGCGGACTGAGGAGAGGAGCTGCTGAACAGGGAAAGATGAGGGCAATTGACACTTCCTGGTTGTCTCAGTATGTGTGTTTTATTTCATCCACTTACTGGCAACCGATTCATATTGTACACCTTGGTAACCGTGCTAAAATTTTGGAAGGTTTTCATCGGAGGCAATCAGCCACCAGGACTCATATATTCTGTCCAATTTGGAATAGACTCTAATTTGCTTGGTAGCTGTCCGCGATTCAAATTAAGTTTTTTTCTGGCATATTTCTCCTGTGGAAAGGCAAGCCAGTTCCATGGCTATTGCGGATTGTTTTTACGCCAAGCGACTAACAGCAATATCTCTGCCAGCTGTCACTGCACTGGGGCATATAGACAAATGTATGGGGATAAGATGTTTCCTATGCCTGGACCAGTATCAGTCTTCAAGTACAAGGAAAGCTGGATAACCATAAAGATTCTTCTGCCTGATGAGCGTGTTCAACCGTCCTCATTACTGTGTGACCTTAAGAACAATAATGTATGCGTGATAAGTTGTCACCCTTCAGCGTAACCCCCATAGTGTTCTTTGACCGGAACTGTCGGTTCATATGGGATTCGGTACATTCTTCCTGGTGCGGATGGCCAGATGCAAACTTTTTAAGATTGGTAGGCACCAGAGTATGTTGTTTCAGAAACAAACTTTTTGAAAGGGGAAATGTCTCTGTGGTTTAGGAAAGTTTGTGTAGTTCCAAACATAGGGCATACAACGTTATCCTATCCGCTGTCACTATAGCCCTTTTAGGAGCCAAGAAGAACCAATTTACCAATAAAAGTGCTATGAATGTTTTGTCGTATGTTTTGTTTCACAGCACTGATTTTACCTACTGTCTCAGATATTCGGCGATCAAACATCACTGTTCAATATCCGTTACCAATGCCTAAAGTTGGTCAAGAAAGATGATGATGATTTCATCACGTTTGCCGGTGTTGTCAATCGGGAATGCGAGCGCTTCAAGCTCACCTCATTGACAGAGAATCAGTTTAAGTGCCTCATTTTTGTATCCGGTCTCCAGTCGTCCCAGGATGCTGACATCAGAACCAGGCTGCTTAACAGAATTGAACAGGATGCCGAAATGACGTTGCAGAGCCTCACCACCGAATGTCAACGCCTCATCAATCTGAAGCACGACACGGCTATGATCGGCCAGTCATCTGTGACTCCAAGCAGCTGTGTACAGGCAATCAACTCCAGTGCGCCTAAGAAAGCTGACAACAAGCCCGATCGAAAACAGAACAAGCCTCCCACAAGTTGCTGGCATTGCGGTGAGTGGCATTTTGCTCGTTATTGCCGGTTTAAACGTCATAAATGTTCCAGGTGCAATCGTCGTGGCCACAAAGAAGATTTTTGTCGGTCTCAGAGGCCACAGCCACCCGCACACCACCGTGCATCCCACAAATCGCGGTCCAACTCGGTGACGGCGACATTTAAGGTTGATTTTGCTTGCCGAAGGAAGTTCGTGACGGTTCGTATCAACAACATCCCAGTTCGTTTGCAGCTTGATACGGGCTCCGACATCACGCTGCTCAGTGAGCGAACGTGGAAACGCCTTGGTAAGCCGCACGTGAAACCGACGAAACATTGGGCCCGTAATGCTTCTGGTGGTAAACTGAAGTTGACTGGCGAGGTTGACTGCTCCATAAACTTCAATGGCTCGACGGCACAAGCTACGTGCTACCTGACGTCATGCCCCAAACTTGATCTCATGGGGCTGGACTGGATCGAAAAGCTTAATCTGCTGGAGAAGCCAATTAATTCTATTTGCAACCTCACACATGCAGCACCTGGAGATGCCCTCGAACAAACTCACATTGCAACGCGTTCACTTGAGGACCTGGTACAACGCTACGCATCCGTATTCTCCGACGAGCTTGGACGGTGCACAAAAGCAAAAGCCAGACTGTGCCTCCTCCCCAGTGCCAAACCAGTTTTCAGGCCAAAACGCCCAGTACCGTATGCAGCCTTACCTATCGTTGACCAGGAGCTGGACCGACTGCAGAAGGCTGGTGTTCTCCAACCGACTAACTACTCTGCATGGGCCGCACCGATCGTGTTGGTGAAGAAGGCTAACGGGACCATCCGGTTGTGTGCAGATTTCTCCACCGGCCTCAATGCTGCGCTGGATACCCATCAATACCCTCTGCCTCTTCCAGAAGATCTGTTCGCGAAACTAAATGGGGGTAAATTTTTCGCGAAGATTGACTTGGCCGATGCATACCTCCAGGTTGAAGTTGAGGAAGAATCCGAGAACTTCTGACGATTAATACGCATCGCGGTCTGTTCCAGTATACTCGACTGCCATTCGGTGTGAAAACAGCGCCAGCCATATTTCAACAGATCATGGATACGATGCTGAAGGATGCCCCCGGCGTTGCTGCTTATTTGGACGACCTCATTGTCATGGGTTCCAACCCCCACGAATTGTGGCAACGTCTCGATTACGTGCTCGGTCGTATTCAAGAATATGGCTTCAGAGTGCGCCGAGAGAAATGCACCTTCTTCATGCGGTCGATAAAGTACCTTGGTTTCATCATCGACCAACATGGTCGCCGACCAGACCCGGAGAACATCGAAGCTATCAGACGTATGCCAGCACCCACAGACGTGACGTCCCTCAGGTCCTTCCTCGGTCTCGTCAGTCACTACAGTTCGTTCCTGCCTGCCATGCATCGCCTCCGAGGCCCGCTAAACCAGCTACTCACCAAAGACCACAAGTGGACATGGTCAGAAGAATGCCAACGCGCCTTTGACTCGGTTAAATCCATGCTGAGCTCCAATTTGCTACTCACCCACTACGATCCATCTCTGGAAATCGTTGTGGCGTCGGATGCCTCGAACTATGGGATTGGTGCAGTGATTTCACATGTATTTCCCGACAGCAGCCAAAAGGCCATTGCACATGCGGCCAGATCCTTGACACCAGCCGAGCGTAACTACAGCCAAATAGAAAAAGAAGCTTTGGCGATCGTGTTTGCCGTGAAGAAGTTTCATAAAATGCTCTACGGCCGTCAGTTCACTCTACTGACCGATCACAAACCACTCCTTGCTGTGTTCGGCTCGAAGAAAGGAATTCCGGCGTATACGGCCAACCGCCTCCAGCGATGGGCCACTCTGCTTCTGGGGTACGACTTCAAGATCAAGTACCAGTCCACTACCAGCCTCGGACAAGCAGACGCACTGTCGCGACTCATTGATTCCAGCAGGCCGGAACCAGAAGATACCGTAGTCGCAACAGTTGCCATGGAACCGGAGGTCAACCACGTGGTATCCGAAACGATTCGCATCCTTCCAGTGACTGCCGACATGGTCCGTCAGGCGACTGACCAAGATCCTGTGCTACAGGAAGTCATTAAGTACCACCGCGATCAGTGGCCGCGTACCTGCCCAAAAAGAACTGAGACCTTACTTCAACCGGCGTGACGCGTTATCACTAGCTGACGGATGCCTTCTGTTTTCAGAACGCGTTGTCATTCCAAAGAAGTTACAACCAGCCGTTCTGAACCAGTTTCATAAAGGGCACCCGGGAACAAACAGGATGAAGGCCCTTGCTCGGAGTTACGTCTACTGGCCTTTGATGGACTCCCAAGTCGAGCAAGTCTCAAAATCTTGCCTGCGGTGTGCTGAAGCATCTAAGTCACCAGTGAAAACCCACCTACGGTCGTGGCCGCAACCGACCGAACCCTGGTCTCGCCTTCACATCGATTATGCAGGTCCAGTTGGTGGCCAGCACTTTTTGGTCGTGGTTGACGCTTACAGCAAATGGCCGGAAATTTTCCCAGTGAACAGCCCCACAACTGCTACTACAGTCCTGGAACTCCGACGACTGTTCAGTCGCTTTGGAACACCAGAGACTATTGTATCCGACAACGGTAGCCAGTTCACGTCGTCGGTGTTCTCAAACTTTTGTTCGGAGTATGGCATAACCCATGTCCGCACGCCGCCGTTTCATCCGCAGTCAAACGGCCAAGCGGAACGCTTCGTTGACACCCTGAAGCGGGCACTTCAGAAGTCAAAGGGGAGGGACCGACGGAGGAAATTTTGCAAAGGTTCCTGCTGGCATATCGAGCGACGCCAAACCCAAACTCACCTGATGGAGCGTCACCAGCAGAGGCACTGCTCGAAGGAGGCTTCGAACACCGCATGACGCTATCCGGCCGCAAAAAGGCAGGCTAGTCACCGCAACGCCAGGATGGAAGAACAGTTCAACCGGCACCATGGAGCAACTGCGCGCTCCTTCAGCCGTAGGGGCCACGTCTCTGATCCATAAAGCAGTATGGATCGAACCACCGCACTGTAAACTCTTCCCTTGACAGACAAGCTCACGTCACGTCGGCGCCACAGGTGTCGGAGGTTGGCAAAAGCTGCCCTGGCCTTTCCGATTCGAGAAATGATCTCATCTCCAGTCAGTCCACCGGAACTTATACAGCTGCCCAGGTAAACAAATTTATCTACCACGTCGATTGGCTCACCTGCAAGCATGAGGTGCGGGTTTGATCCCACCCAGTCTTGTAGCAGCACTTTACACTTTGCGGGTGTGAGGCGCATGCCAAACCGTGCGGCAGAGTTAGTTAGGTTAGTTAAGATCATTTGCATTTCGGAAGTGTCTGAACCAAGGTGTTGGGCGGAATTCCACACAGATCCCGCTTTACCGCCCGCAGTCGGGTGCTGCTTCGACCGAAAAGCCTATCCCACGCAAGATTGGCCAGGAATTCGAGACGCTTGCCTGTCCGGCATCAAGCCCAGATCTGATTGGTCGAAAATCTGGACCCAACAGCCAATCATGACCCAGTATTGGCCGATTGCCGGTTGCCAATGGTGCATCCAGAACGCGTCAGAATTTCCAGAAAGTTATTACCGTTTACGCTATATATATGAAGCGTTGTACAAATGCTCTTGACTTCGTTTGGGGCGTTAATATACCTTGTACACCTTTGGTGGTTGTTTTGGCACGCACGCTAGCTTGGGAGGCTCAGACCGAGAACTAAGCTGAGAAAGTACCGTTACTACACTGGTTGACCAGGTGGTGGAGGTTTTTCGGCCTTGAGACTGACTCGAGAGTCTTACTCACAAAGCAGTGAAGGGTTTTGGTTTTTGATCCTGACCCCGAACCTGACCTCTGGCGCAAAAATACCACCCGCGTGGACGAATGACAAAGTTTTCTCGGGCCACTGACCCAGTAGTTTGACTTGCTTGGAATTCGAGTATGTTGGATGATTAGCTGAAAGTCGCGGTCAATTTTTTGGGTCACAGGACTGCGTGGTGTTTTGGATTGACATTTTATTACCCGTGATTCCTCTGGAGGCAACATCACTGCTTCCATATGGAGTGAACACCTCACTGCATTCGCACACCTATCGTCGAGGATAGCATGGCTCTAACTCCAGACAGCTGGGCAATACCATTGTTTCCGGCACGAAGTTTGCTGTTATTCGTATGACTTCTTTCCTCGATAAGACTGAAAGCTGAGGCAATGTTCCAGTTAACGCAGGCTAAGCGATCAATGCAGCATCTAGGTCCGACCAGCGTGCTGAGTCGGTAAGCATCGATCGGAAAGTTGACAGGAACTCGGAACCATCCGGACGAGATTCGGAAAAATCGATTTTAGTTTCCGAACCTTCCAAGTTTCAGAGAGTACTTAGAAAAACATGAAGATGACACAAAGATGCAACTCCCGTTAAAGTAGTAATGTGATTTGGAAGAACAGAACAGCGAGCAGCAAAGACCCTGTTGCCTACCAACCTACGGGGAGCGATATGGCTCAGTGGTTAGAGCGTGAATTTACTGACTGGAAGGACTATGGTTTAAACCCAACCACTGCATCTCGACATTTCCTGTCGAGGCTTGGGTAACTTGGCAGCATCCCAGCCTTCGTGCTTCCTTCGAATCACATGGTAGCTAGGCATCGAAAAGGTGTTACAGCTGAGTGATTTGTTTTTTTGTTCTTTAACGACCTACTCAGCCTAATTCGGGAGCAAGGCCTATTAAGACAAATTATAGAAAGCGGTATGCGCAGGACTTTGACCGCGGTGGTTTGGAAGGGACAGGAAACGCTTGTGTAAGTTAACCAAGTGGCAGAATGGAGTAGTAGTAAACAGTAGTAAAAGTTGGAGGCTCACCAGAACCATTTTGGTCCAAGCGCACAAATGCGGCGGTCGACCGACTAGACGGAGGCGGGTCATCCACCGGACCAACAAAATCCAGAGCTCCAAGTTTCCACTCGCCAGCAGTCGTGACGAACACGGCATCCATACGAACAGCATTGTGTGCCAGCTTGGCATCATCATTGAGGAAGGATAATGCGCGAGAAATCTGGACACAACGAACACAAAAGTAGGGAGGAAAAGAGAAGTTATAGTAAGCGTACAGTAACGTTCAACAGTACCGCATCACACCCTGATGGCTAGGGGGAGTACGACCGGAAGCCGGCACGAACCAGATATGTAATTAGTAAACAGAACGTCAGTCGGATGTGCGAAGTTTGAGTTTCACATACACCTAATGAATGGATGAGCACTCATGGCACCCTTTCGGCTCATAGCCGTTGTGCAACTCGAGCAATACACGATGGGTAGGAGCAACCAGAAAGTCAGGACTGGGTTCGAACCAAGGAGCTTCAGATCATAGTTACGAGCCTTAGGCGCTGATTCACCTCGAATCCAGATTGAGTTACCGGTTTAAAACTGATTAGATAATGGCGTGGGGACCCACAAGACGCAGAACAATGCATTGTTAGCAACAAAAGGCTGAAATCAACTGGAACTCAGCCGAGTTCAGTTGTTTGCGTTTGTTGAGTCATTACTGACCTCGGTCTGGTTTTGCAATTGAATGAACTATAACCATTAAAAAACGTCACGAAATTGTCATGCAACGGAATGTCCACAAAAACTGTCTATACAGCTGAGTTACGAGCAGAGACACGGGCATAGTGTCAGAGTGATACACCATTTTAATTATGTTGACAGGCCTTCTTAGGGTGTAGAGGTTTCAATCCGGCGGCATTCAGGGGCGACAAAAAGGGCTTTTTTATACCGCTTATAGCTAGCCAAACAAAGTTAATGAATATAGCTCTGAGAACCGCATTAATTAGGCGACAAACTTACCTGATAGATGCCCCAAGAAGACATGAGATTGAAATTTCCACTGTCGGCTTTAACACGCAAGTAGTCTCTAAGCGGCACAACCCGCTCTGTGATGAGATGGAATTCATTGGGAAGCTTTTGGCCACTGGCTAACTCTGTCCCAGCAATCCAGTTGAGAATGTTCGGGTGACGCAAAGTCTTCATCCATCTAGTGGTTTGATGAAGTGACTCTACGACAGACCCCGTCATAGGCATGCTGGGTTGAATGGATTGAAGGTTACAACTAAATACGGAGACTTCCTCGGCATTCTTCTTTTTGTTGTATGCATTTCGAACTCGCCACTCCAAACTAAAGGCGCCGTCTATGGTGTGGTACACGGCATCTTCTGAGGCAGTCAGAGCAAATCCGGCTACTGGATCACCAGTAAAGTTCAACCCCATGGAGCCGATCGATGACAGCGAAGAGGTTGAATCCTTGTTACTGAACAGCCACATCTTCTGTTAGCTGAAGAGAACAACGGATATGAAGTGAGATCAATGGTAAAGATCCAAAAAAGATCACACCAGAAGCATCCTTATAGGATTCTAGAGTCAAGACCTCAAGGTGGGGTAATTCTAGCCGGAAGGCATAGCTAAAGCTTGGTTGTCGCTCTATGCTGGGCTTACGTCGAGTGACGTTTTCAAATAAAGCTGGACCAATCCTGATGATGGCGCCTTGCCTAGACGCAATGCTCAAATGTATCTAGTAACATCCTGTCCAAAGGATTAAGTACCTTATTCTTGTTTACTTTTCATAAGGACATTAGGCCTTTTCGCACTACGTCCATAGCGTTTCGTTTCTTCTGTCACGAAGCGACTGGACTTTACCGTGTGACTGTCTGCATACCACATTAACCCATTGAGCTGTACTGCAGGATTCTTGTGCAGCATACATAGTCTCTCCTTCCAGGTTGACCAATCGACAGAGGTCTGACAAACAGTCACTCGGCCCTGTAAGTTGGGGAATTGAAAAAGTGCGGCCATCTGTTCCCTAAAATTTGGGCTACTCAAATGGTCTCAAGCCAACCACCGCTACATTGCGGCGAGGGGCGAGATGGCCCAACTGGTTAGAGCGCGAATTTCCTGACCAGAAGGTCCGTGGTTCGAACCCGACCTCTGCCTCTCGACTTTCCCTGTCTAGGCTTGGGCAACCTGGCAGTATCCCAGCCCTCGTGCAACCTTCGGGTGGCATGGCAGTTAGACACCGAAAGGGTGCTACAGCTGAACGACACTGCGGTCAGGCTTTTGAGCCAAAGGCCTTGATCGAGGGACTTACTCGTCCCCCTGTCTATGTTTGGGCGCCCTGGCAGTACTGTAGCCCACAAACAACTATGAAGTTAAAAAATAAAAGGACGTTCATGCCATATCAACCACTGCGTGGTATACATCATCGTCATCATTATCAAAGGCAGCAACATCTGTGTTGACACCGATGCCTCACTGCAGTGAGGTTCACTTAAATATATTAGAAGCCTCAGAGTGAAAATAAGAGAAAGAGCGGGTGAGAGAGGGGACCTGGTGCTGGCCTATCGTAACAGTCTCAGGTGCCTACGCCTCCAAGCATTCAGACAATCTGGAAAAAAGGAAAGCGCAAATACCACTGACACCGACCTGGTACACGCGACCCTTGAGACCCAGTGATTTCCCGTTTTGACACCACAAATGGCGTAAATTAGCAAACGTGATTCGGACCTTTGAGGTTCTTGCACTGACTTCATCAGAAACATCCGTCGGAGCTGATACAACTACCGAGGTATGTAAAGTACTCCGCAACCTCCCCGAATTGTAAGTGGGTATTTTCAGACTGTACGTCCTGAAGCATGACTTTCCGCTTGAAAGGTGCTAGCCACATGCCACATGCCACATGATGGTCATCAGTTTATCCAACAAAGCTTGTGCTTCGCCTTCGTCTTCAAAGATGAGGGCGATGTAATCTGCGTACTCCAGATCGACAAGGTTCTCACCAGCATACCATGGTTTTGAAGGCCTTCAGAGTTCGCCTCATTATTTCATCGACGGCGAAGTTGAACAAGAACGGAGAGGGTGGACTTCCTTGTCAGACACCACATTCTGTAGGTAATCTTTTGGAGAACTCACTACAAACTCTTACACGCCCAGGAGTATGTGACAGCACTGACCGATCGACAGAACCAAACGGTTCCTTCGAATTAAGGAACACCAACATTGCGGGTCGTCTGTACATGTAGCATAGCACTAACACCTGAAGGAGTGTGAAGATACAGTCAAAGCACCTCGTACCCGGTCGAAATCCCGCTGGATGCTCACACGTCAAGGTTTCGCGTGCCACCGTAAGACAACGGAAAGTCAGTGATGCCAGAAGCTTTGTTAAAACGGGAGTCAAACTAACACACCTATGGTAACTACATCCACTGCGATTACCTTTTTTGAAAACGCGTACTATTATCACTCACCCTTGTCTGGAACGGTCTCCCAGATAGACCCCAATAGGCCTGACAAGCACTGGCTGAGGAACGCACCGCCATCCTCGAACAGACGAGGTGGAAGGTTGTGAGGATCAGCAGACCGATGTCACTTAAGTAGAGGTATACGTGGAGACACTTCCGAGGTTGAAGGAAGCTCCATGTTCACAGTTCAACTTTCTGTTGAGGGCCAGGATTCCGGAATGGAGGTAGCAGATGTCCGACTGAATTGCAGTTCCAAACGTCCTCCTTTGTTAGATCTCACAAGGCATTCTGGTCCTTGATAGTTTCGCTGACAAGGAGCCTCCCAGGACCAGTCGAAAGAATCAAGTCGAATAGCTTGCGGAAGTTTTCAGCGTTTTTCTCATCTTGCATTTCTTTGACCTTCCGGGTCAATCAAGCCTCTCGGTCTACACGGACATTTAATTTCACCTGGCGTCGGATGCATCGGGTGGAATTGTGGTTGCTGCCGCGAGGGATCTATCCCCGGGCCTCCAGCAAAGCCACGACCCATTAGAGACCCAATGGTTGGATGAGGTTAGCTGGGTTGTACCTTAAACAGGAGTTCCGGCTCTGAGTAGCACTGTGGATATCTGTCCTCACTGGCCGTTAATATCCGACATCGGACCACCCGGCGAGTGTTCGATGAGCCAGTTCTGAAAGTTTTGTTTGATTTCTGGGTCCACCAACTTCTCATTGGCTAGGTGAGATGTGAGCGTTTTGCGTAGACCCGAAAAGCGCATACGCCCCAACAGATGAAAGTTCTGAGACTGAAAAGGACGAGCTTTATCGAGATCTGTCACGACTGCTTCGGTCAGTGAGAAGGACGGACATAGTAAGCCTTGCGAATGATATGAATGCCCAAGTTGGAAGACTAAGTCCGGAAGAAGCAAAATTAGGTGGTAAGTTTAGAATCGATGCTGAGCGTACGGATAATGCAGCGGCTTCTTTAATTATGTGCTGGCCAGTACGAACTTCCAACACAAACGCTAACACCGAGTTATTTGGAGGCCACCTACCGCAAGACAGTCGTGGACTCAATTGGACCGTATGCCTATCAGTTACCGTAGAGAACCTCAGTTAAGGATTGTCGTTCCTCTTGGGGTACGCAACTTGACTGTGATCACGCCATCGGGCCTGTTTAGCACTCCGCTTTTCGCCAGCACTACGCATGCCGAAAGAGAGCAGTTCCGTTCATCAACTTTGGTAAGTTTCAGTGGCTGAAGAGTATCGAGCAGATATGGCTAGAAAACTACTGGAAACACAGTCATGTGGACGACGAAAGATTGCTTCGGTGCGCTCCGTATTACTATACGGATAAACTGAATAATCCAAAAAGATCTTCAGACGGCATTCCCCGATACAAGCTCTGGAGGTACCCTGTGAATCCCAACGGTACGCCGACATCAGTCCCCTAACACCAACATGAATTCTGCGCGAGGTGTCGTCCCTTCAACTCCATAAAACACCCGTTTCGGATGATTTGCATCCTGCACCGTCCGACGGCGTTCGTGGGGCCCTGGTAAGCTCTCCGATAGCGCTACTAAGAACCACTTAGTGGATATCCTTTTACTGAATCATCTTGACGCTGCTCCAAGAACGTCACTGCGAAATCACGTAGCGACATCAGCCTGGTAGTCGAAGCATTCACACACTGACATTATCCTGTGTAGACTGACCAACTGCAGAGCAAAATTTGTGAAAACCAACTTTAATTTCGCCCTGACCCACAGTGTAGTAAATACCTCTTCGTGCTTAGGTAGTTCCGCTGTTTCGATCGGCCATGTTTTTGATCGTTTTCGTTAAGAAATTTGGGCTTCGCAGCTCTCCCTTTTCTTCCTGCCCTTTACTAAGACCTTCATTCCTCTTGGTTGTGTACCAGTTAAGAACCAGTATGTATAATGGTGTATTGTTGCCAGGGCTAATGGTGATCATGACTGACGGACAATAGTAGCTTTTGTTTGGAAGTTGCTTTTAGTTCAATAAATAAGTCAATAAATGTTCAGCTGTAACACCCTTTCGGTGCCATGCTGCCATGCCACCCGAAGGAACCACGAGGGCTAGAATACTTCCAGGTTGTCCAAGCCTAGACCCGTCTGAGTTTATCAGTTTCCTTAAATATACGTTTGTCCACTTTCATCTTTTTTGTTCATCTTGGTTATTGATATGGTCCGCGCAATTCTGACGGCCCACGAAATCCCGGGTTGAAATCTCATCGTATCGTTCGCTCAGAGTCATTTACCGTGCTGACGGTAGTAGTCTTCTTGGTCCTGATCCTTGGGATATCCTCAGGTCTTTGACCACCGATGTCTCAGAGTTATAGCTGGAGTCGGCTGTAATCAGCGAATTCGGAATGAGGTGATCAGGAGACGGGTTTTTGGTGGACCAGACGGTACTTCACTCAGAGAATTCATCCAGCGCTGCGAGCTCAGGTTTTTGGGCCGCCTGTAACGCATGCCGAGTTACCGCCTACCGAGACGAGCGCTGTTTTTCGTGCCTCATTCGGAGTTGGACAGAATTTGACATGGAAAAGGTGAATGAAGGATGTTAAGAAAGGTGTGGGTGCTGTACACCTTCCAGGACGGTCCTCTTTATGCTTGACTGAAGACACTGAACGATATAGTAGCTAACGGATGTCAGCGGCGTTCATCTTGTCAGTTTCATATCCAGATTGTCTGACTGAGTATTGGAGGTAGGTTAGCCATAGCTCCCCCTTCTTGTCCCAGCTTTTCTTTGTAAGCAACTAGATTGACATGATTATAAAGCAGTGGAACATTAGTATTGTTCTATGGTGTTGTCAATGATGATGATGATGTCGGATTTTCCCTTTCATTCTGCAGTTACCGAGAGCCTGGTTGTCCTCTTCCCTCTAACAAGGAGAACTGTACTCTGGTCAGTCGGTGTGATTTCCTTCCCCTGTTCTTGCACTTTTGTACGCACCTTAGTGCTTCATCGATCCATACTGACGGGGCGATGGATTCTGATGTTGGGTAAGTTGTTTGTAGTATCGTTTAAGCTGGTGTATAATTCTGGAAAAGTCAACCTCAATTCGCGAGCCAGATTGTTCTTTTTCAAAAAAAGTTGGAGTAAATATGTGGATTATAATAAAGTCCACCTAAATTTAGTCACAAAGAGGTCGGACCATATTGTGTTGTGGCGGTTTATGAGCTTCTATGACTTGAGCTTTTCTGGGAAATATCCATACGACTTTCGCAGTGTCTTACACCAGGCTGAACAAAGGTTTGAGTTCGGGCCCACACAGTCTCCTGGTCCTCCAGTTTGGTTGGAAGTAATGCGGGGACTTGTTCTTTACAAACAGATACTGCGGCTGTCTTACGGTTATGCTTTTCAAACAAAGGCTTTGGTTTAGGTTCCTGTCATGAATATTCTTTGTGTTCACATTATGGTTTTGTATTAACCATGCTTTCGCCTTCACTTTCAGCTTATGTACGTCTACTCCTAGACAAGCAAAGCGCCATTCATTCTACGCTATTCACTCTTGTTCTCGCGCTCAATCAGAAGCGATATTCTATTCGTAAAAATTTACTTGTCTAAGAATACAATGGAACCGTTGCTGCGACCCAAGTGTTTCGACGCAGATCCTAATTCTCCAGACGCAACTACGCGTTGGAATCATTGGTTCCGAACCTTCCAAACGTTTCTGGGCACTGTCGAATCGCCTAAGCTAAATAAACTGGAAACTTTGATCCATTTTGTGGATGCACCTGTATATGTTTACATCGCTGACTGTCCAGATTACGAATCCGCTATCAGTACACTTGAAAAGTTGTATATTCGTCCTAAGAATATAATTTATGCTCGCCATCTTCTACAAACTTGCAAACAAGACACCAGTCAAGATGTTGATCAGTTTGTTCAGAGGCTTAAATCCTTGGCCAAAAACTGTGATTTCAAGGCGGTGTCCGCATTGACCATGAAAACGAAAGTGTACGCGATGCTCTGATCAACGGACTTCAGTCTATTACCATCAGAGAAAGACTTCTGGCTCAAAATGAACTCACTCTTGATGAAGCACATGAATTGGCTAGGTCATTAGAATTGGCCCACAAACAAGCTCAGTCGTACTCACATAACCAGGCGATATCATTTTCTGCGGCTGCAGCACCTTTACAAACATCTACAGTTACCCCTTCACATTCAATCTCTCCTGATTCTACACCTATAAATAAATAAATCGTTCAGCTGTAGCACCCTTTCGGTGCCTAGCTGCCATGCAACACGGTCAAAATGCCCCGCAAGAGAAGCAGTTTGTAAATCATGTGGCAAAACAGGCCATTTTCAGCGTGTTTGTCGATCCAAATCTGTAAAAAATTATTCCAATTGCACGACGGATTCTGCCTTATCTTCCCTGTTGACTGCTGCGGCCCCGAACTGCTTGTCCCGCACGGTGACCAGCATAAAGGTGAACGGGATATCGCTTCAGGCCCTCATAGACACAGGAAGTTCGAGCAGTTATATATCTCCTTTGGTGGTTCGTAAACATGGCTGGAAGATACATGCTAACGATTCTGTGATTACCATGGCATCTACCTCTCTGACGTGTTCAACTAGAGGCTACTGCTACGCATCCATCGACTACAGGGGTACTGTTTACAAAAAAATCAAACTATTGGTATTACCCAATCTATGTGCTGACGTGCTGCTAGGCCATGACTTCCTTGGTCTACATAACAAAGTTGAAATCACATTCGGTGGGAACCGAGGTCCATTCACCCTCTGCGGTCTACCTGCTGCTACAGTCGAATCACCTCCTCTTTTTGCTAACCTCTCACCCGACTGCAAGCCTATCGCGACGAGATCACGACGTTATAATCCTGACGATGAACAATTCATCCGCTCTGAAGTTAACCGACTATTGGATGAAGGTATAATTGAACCTTCGAATTCTCCCTGGAGGGCCCAAGTACTGGTCACGAAAATTCAAACCACAAAAGACGCATGGTAGTGGACTACAGTCAAACCATTAATCGGTTCACATACCTAGACGCGTATCCGTTACCGCGACTGGATAAAATGATCGAAGAAATTTCCCGTCATGCTGTCTTTAGCACCTTAGACCTATTGAGTGCTTACCATCAAGTTCCAATCAGTGAGAAAGACAAACCGTATACGGCTTTTGAAGCATGCGGAGAGCTGTTTCAGTTCCGTCGTATTCCTTTCGGTGTAACCAACGGAGTAGCATGCTTTCAACGTACTATTGACCATATAATCAAGTCTGAGAACCTAAGTGGCACCTACGCTTACATCGACAACGTCACTATTTGTGGGACTACCCAAAGTGAGCATGACCAGAACCTCAAATCTTTCTTTGAAGTAATAAGAAAATATGGAATTACCCTTAACTGCAAGAAAAGCATCATAGCAACCAAACAAATACGCCTTCTGGGCTATGAAGTCTCTAAAGGAATTATCAGACCAGATCCTGAACGAATGAACCCTATTCGTGAACTCCCTCATCCACATGACGCTAAATCCCAACAACGAGTTGTTGGTATGTTTGCTTATTATTCACAATGGATACCATGCTTCTCTGACAAAATCAGTGTGCTTGTCAGAAATAAGACTTTTCCCTACCGGAGCGTGTGCAACAGTCCTTCGAAAATTTAAAGAAGGAGTTAGAGAACGCCATGGTTGTGACAGTCGACTACAACGCACCATTGGTTGTCGAGACTGACGCCTCAGACATAGCCATTGCTGCATCTCTGACTCAAAACGGCCGACCGGTGGCCTTCTTTTCTAGAACACTGACACCGAGTGAAAAGAATCACTCTGCTATTGAGAAGGAGGCATACGCCATCGTTGAATCTATCCGTAAATGGAAGCATTATCTCTTCGGGAAGCACTTCAAGCTTATCACTGACCAGCGGTCAGTTTCCTTTATGTATGGTTTGTCGCAGAAAAGTAAGATAAAAATGATAAAATCCAACGATGGAAAATGGAACTTTCCGCTTTTAGCTACGATGTCAGCTACAGACCTGGAAAAGACAATCTGGTTGCTGACACCTTATCGCGTAACCTATGCGCCAATGTGATCGGCAATGGTAAATTAAAAGAAATTCACGATTCCTTGTGCCATCCCGGAATTACTCGCATGCACCACTTTGTTCTTTCCAAAAACTTGCCGTTTTCCCTCCAAGATGTCAAAGACATCACCACAAAGTGTACGGTTTGTGCCGCCATCAAACCGCAGTTTTACAAACCACCCCGCTACGCTCATCAAAGCGACTCAACCATTTGAACGAATTAGCATCGATTTTAAAGGACCTCTACCTTCTGTTACTCGAAACCGATATCTCCTTACCATCGTTGACGAGTTTTCTCGTTTTCCGTTTGCCTTTCCTGCGCAGACACTTGTGCGTCTACAGTTATTAAATGTCTATGTGAGTTATTCTCTTTGTTTGGCATGCCTGCATATGTACATTCGGATCGTGGCTCCTCATTCATATCTGACGAACTGTCCACATTCCTACATGACAGAGGAGTTTGCACCAGCCGAACAACTTCTTATAATCCCCAGGGGAACGGTCAAGTCGAACGCCTCAACGGGACACTCTGGAACGCAATCCAGCTTAGACTCAAGACGAAAGGCCTTCAAATCTGTCACTGGGAGTCGGCTCTGTCAGATGCCCTCCACTCTATACGGTCCCTTCTCTGCGTCTCCACGAATGCCACTCCACATGAACGGATGTTCCAGTTTGAACGTCGGTCATCCTGTGGTTTATCTATACCAACTTGGCTAACTATTCCAGGACCTGTTTTACTGAAAAGATTTGACCGTGCCTCAAAGTATGAACCCGTCGTTGAGGAAGTCGAACTTATAAATTGCAATCCACATTACGCCCATGTTCGTTTCCCGGCGGAAAAGAAGGTACTGTATCCGTCCGCCATCTCCTGCTTGTGGTGATCGCACACATGTCAACGATTTCACGCGTACCTCACCAAGTGAAGGCAATGGTGTTCATACACCCCCTCTGTCTGACTTGCACACGCCTCCGCTCAATAACATTGAAGATAATATCGTTCATACTTCAGTCTCACCCCGTGTCAGGTCGATGCACCTGCATCTCCAGATACATATGACCCTAGCATCTCTGATTTAGCCAGGCTCCAGCAGCGTACGCGGCCCTACATTTTAAGAAATCGAGAAGCCTAACCATACTCATCATTACTCATTAGATTTTACAATCATTCATCCAGTACCTATGTCCAAGTTATCCCTCTCTACACACAATCCAACGGCCCGGGTGAATGTCATGAATATTCTTTGTGTCCACATTATGGTTTTGTATTAACCATGCTTTCGCCTTCACTTTCAGCTTATGTACGTCTATTCTTAGACAAGTAAAGCGCTATTCATTCTACGCTATTCACTCTTGTTCTCGCGCTCAATCGGAATCGATATTCTATTCGTAACAGCCTCTTATCATTTTCTTCTAGGATTGAGCGCTTAGGCACTATCTCATCCCACGTATAAGGTTTATTCCTGCAACCAGAAACGAACTCTCCCATGGTTCCATCATCCGGGTCCCCATACTTACCGAATACAACAGGGCAGGCAAGGGAAAACAGGCTACTGCCAACGCCTCCCGTCCTTCTCTTCCACCCTTTCTCTCATCGCAATGATAATTCTCTCCTTGCAGCTCATTCGTTAGAACTACCACCTCATTCTTCTTGCATTGGTGTTGTCCGCGACATCCGCGCCGACAACCATAGCCATCTCGAAATCAGTCTTCAAACCTCAGTCTCCGGGTTATTCGTCTGTCTTTTAATGTTTGTACTCTGAAGAAAGCGAAGCAATGGTCTGCTCTTATCCGCACATTGGATTCTTCTTTAATGTGTGATGCTCATCAGAAAAAAGATTTCAAGACCCAGTGATGGTTCCCTGTTGATCCAGAGCCCATTGTGGTGGGGCTTTCGCCGTTCTGAGTCACCGGATGGGTGGGTACTTAGTTGA
Organism: Clonorchis sinensis; assembly: GCA_003604175.2. Lineage (NCBI taxonomy): Eukaryota > Metazoa > Platyhelminthes > Trematoda > Opisthorchiida > Opisthorchiidae > Clonorchis > Clonorchis sinensis. The sequence continues at coordinate 43,143 of NIRI02000065.1, read as the reverse complement.
CTGGATACTCGCTAATTATTGCTTATGTCCGGCTCGTCTGATAACGTCTGAAGAAGTCTCACAAGCGGGAGGTTGATCGTTGTCTGCTTATCATGTCTCCTTACGTCCAAACAGACTGTCGCTGTGACACCATCAAAGGCTTTTTTACTCCTTTAGTTCGCTGTTATGGCGGGCCAAAACCTCAACTTTCGATGTGGTTGCCCGAGATTTGAATGCATCTGAAACTCTATTGGGTGGTCGACTCTTATCGGACTCGGCACGCACGGACAACGTGAACGACTGCTTCAGTTGTGTGCTGACCGCAAACTGTTTCTGTGCAGTACCAACTTCTGAAATAGAAAAAAACCTGACTACATGGTGCCAAATGCCAGAACCAGACCCAACTTGATCACATGGCCATCAGTTACCCATAGCATAGGTCAATAACTGGCACTCCTTCGTTTTGGAACACTTGTGTGGATTCTGACTCCGCAGTGATCCAGTGTTGCCTCTCTCTTCGGTTTTCAGGACTGTGCAAACGGCGAACAACTCGCTTAGCAACTGAGGGGCCCTCAGCTACAGAAGTTAAGCCAACTTATCAGGACCATATTCCGGATAGTCAGTTGTTCCAGTGTCGGACGTGCGTCGGATCTCGCACTGGAGCGAGATCGCCTTATCTTTGCTCAACACCGGGTGTTTTGCCTGCGGTATCGCACCAGCTCCACTCAAGCACTAGATGTCAGACGAAACACAGACACTGACTGCATCTCGGAGAGATGCCTGTACAGTCAGATGCAGATTCAGTTTGATGAAGGAAGACTCGGACTTCTATGTCAGCCCCATCCTGCGTCCACGCCGGACCTGTCGAAGCTATTTGGTGGGATTACGAAGTTTTTTGGCATGCCCCCCGCCTATTTCCCCTTCGTACTTCCAGGTCTGAGGGCTATCCGACGGATACGCCTCAAGCAAACGCCTGAATGCCTTAATAATCGCTACCTAACAACACTGTCAGGGAGGCTGTTCCAATGTTCTGCCCATAGGTGTCAACTGACATTTAATTTAGTTTGGCGACAGTTTGACCCCCACCACCCGCTCTTCTCCCATATCCAACGCATTCCGAAAGAACTTCTCATCCTCGTCCATCACGACACAACTCCAATTCTTCGTCATCAGCAAATATCGTGCAGTTTTGGTCCAGCTTTTTAGGTTGTCAGTCCATCAGAGCTCATCTTGATGCTGGGCCGGCCAGCTGTCCTTTTTTATCACTTACACGTTTTACACTTATAGCCCGTAGCAACGCCTGAGCCAACAACGCAGCTTGCGCACGACATTTCGCCCGACATGTAGAGAGTGCTGCAATTACAGCTTGACTCCAGTTGTAACATCACTTTGGGCATAGCGTGTCCTTCGTCACCTTGTGAAATATTGACTCCATTTCAGCAAGCGAGGTTTCGGCCTCTTGGGGATTACACTTCGCATATCTTGCACTTTGCACATCGCACTCCTTCAAATGCTAGGACAACGCCACACGTATGGGTGACACAATTTTGGTATTCTGAACTTCCAGGACTCATTCGGCTCTGTTGGCCACCTGTTCTTACCACTTTTGTTCAGCAAAAACTACCCAGGAAGATTGCAAGTATGCCAAGTTCTTTGTATCCTCGGACTTGCGGGCGTGTAAGAACATACGGAAAACTCACTACAAGCTTTTTTAAAAAAAGTTTTATCTGATAACGATATCCAATCTTTATCTAGTCCTATTCAATTTCTTTGTCGAAATGACAATGAGACAAACACTTGTCTTCGAAACCCCAGTGTTCCTGACTAAAATCCTTTCGGTCTAAAGTATACAGACGACACCATCCTAGCCGTTAGTGCGCACAGGTGTTTTTGGATAGATTGGCCTTATCTGTCCTGCACCATCCTTGCTCCCACAAAGCTTACGGTCGTGCTTGTGCACGTGCGGTCACTGAACATGCCACTTACTATTCATTGAAAGATCCTGTAGTCTGTAGAGCGTTTTACTTATTTTTAAATTTATCGAAACACTGATTGTAGTGTGATGGCTGTCATTGTATTAATCTCAGGTCGAGATCGTTTTTGCTAATTTGTGATACATATGGCTGAAGATATCTCTGAACATCAAGGGACGTGTATATCGAGCTACAGTACGAGCTGTCTTCTTGAACGGTTGTGTTAGTTGGCCTCCGCGAACAGCCGCACTGAGATGCCTTCAGGTCCTCTATAACCATCCTCTCACAAGCAAAGCTCGTGTAGGCTAGTGTCAACAAATCTTCAGCAAAACAATTATAAAACGAGTGTTCCTTTGTGCAACAGGGACTTTAATCGGGGGATGTGTCGAGCACCAAAAGCTGTAATGATTAGGCCATGTATTGCGCAGGCCTAATCATTGCTGTCGAAGAGTGCTGTTCTGCGTCCCCGATTCAGAGTAGTGCAAGCAGAAAGGTGGCCTGCCTTTGACCTGGAAGACACATGAAAGGTATTACGGAAAGTCTGGCTTCTGTCGGTGCGGCTGGTCTTCCAGGATGGAGTCCGCGTAATCCCTCGTGTACATGGTTGGAGACGCTGCATATATCAGGCGGTATTCTCTGAGTGCTTAAGAATTCATGCCTTGGATGTTTTGTAACTTCTCTGAGTTTTCCTCTACCTTAACTGTTTGCACATCATCTTTTCACTCCTCCTGTCGGCAGCTACGACAAAACCTGCTCATCCTCAGAGTATGTTGTGATTATGTTCGAACTCCTGGGCATATTGACTGGTAATGTGGTTTCAGGTTATACCGTATTTTGTTAGCTTTACGTTGAAAGGGACACTGATGCCTCTGCTAATGCTGAATCCTGCTGGAGATCTGAAGGTCGTTAATATACTAAACAGGTCTGGTCTGGGAACTCTGCTTCTGCGGGCTGCACACTTAGAGACATGTCAATTAACTTTGCGAATTTTCTATACCTTTCACATAAATATTCCCTTGAATTAGGCGTTTGTCGCTTTGTTCACAACTTTCCAGATGGTTTTCAAAACACGTATCATCAGAAGTAGATCAACTACCACGTTCACCTAAGACCGAAGATGTGATAACTTGCGAACGGCTTGTTCAGGATGCGGCGGAGGGGGCTAAACATTTGAAATTAGTGATGAGGCGTGTGAACCTACCACCGGCACATCCAGTCCGCAGAACGCTTTGGCCCCTTCTCTTATCAGTCAGATATGGAGTCACCATCCCAGTGAGTTGATCTTAGGAATATTGTTTGCCATCAAAATTCTTATAATAATGTCTAGACTATTTATTTTAAGATGTCTCTCAGTTTCGGAATGCAGGCAATCAATCCGGGTGTAGACTGATGATGCTTTTACCTCCAAATAATGGTTTGCTTATTCGTACTTTCTTGCCTGAATCTTCCGAACTGCTAATTTAGCCCCGCTCCCGCTGAGACAATGGTGGAAGTACCAGACCCAGTTTTCTCTTAGCCGCACGCCTGCACAACTCACAGATAGTGTTGCTCACCGATTTCTTATCGAATGGTACTAATTCAAGTTGGGCGCGCTTGCTATCTGATTTGTTGCTAACTGAAATAGCTTTCTTGTTGCTCCCTGGTACCTTAGTTTTGATGTCGATACCCCATGTGTGAAACGCGCAGAGGTTGGTCAGGAAACTAGATAAAACACAGGCCTAGCACTTTGTATATGATCGTATATATATATATATATATATATATATATACGATCATATACAAAGTGCTAGGCCTGTGTTTTATCTAGTTTCCTGACCAACCTCTGCGCGTTTCACACATGGGGTATCGACATCAAAACTAAGGTACCAGGGAGCAACAAGAAAGCTATTTCAGTTAGCAACAAATCAGATAGCAAGCGCGCCCAACTTGAATTAGTTACTTGGCCCAGGTGCATCAGGAGAGTACGACATTCTTTTTTTCATTCTGTGCCACCTGTAGAAAGGAAAACACCTCAGTTCATTTCGACCCACCTGTACGAAGTGGTAGAATGGGCTAAGTTTACCGCAGACAAACCAGCGAAGGTTATATTAATCAATCATGGCGAAATTTCAGTCTAGATGACAAAGGTGGGTTATTTTCCCCACCTATGGGAAGAAGGTCGGCTTTTCTGAACTTGGCATCACGGTGACGGATCAGTGCTTGTTCGAACTGTAATCGTTTCTAGAGAGCTAGTTAGCAAATTATTGCAGCCTTTACCATTTGCCAAGAAGTTTTATTGGAAATTAAGTTATGTGCTCGAATGGGATTCGAACCAATACGTGGTCACGTATCTTGTTCAGCCTCTTCTTCGACGTCGTCAGTGTGTACTTTTATTTTACATCTCATCGGACATATCTAAGGGGATCCATCCTGTGCCCCAGTCGATTATGACAACCCAGGTTACTCTACATCTATATCATCCGCTAAAAATATACGTTCAGTGTGTCGCGGCCTTGGTGATATAAAACGTGTACTGAACGTTCCCGTTGAAAAAGAGCTTAGAAGGACCGCCTACGAGTTTAAGTTAAGCTGCCTAGAAAGTTCGTATGCACTTCGGCAATACCACCCGAGGGCCGAGTGACGCGGCATCATGCAGTCGCTGCACGTGTATGGTAAATCCAGTCACTCCACTTGATGACATCGTACTCACTAGTTGTTGAAAGTGCAGTTACATGTTACTTCAACAAACTCCGCCACAAACTGTTCTTGTCATCGATTGATGTGTATGACATGTGTATGAAGGAACAGGTGCTTGGGATGATATCACTTCGAATCACCATAAGGGCAATTTATCATCCCTTTACGTGTATAACGATGTTCAATAGCGTATGTGTATCTTTTTGGCGGGTTGAATGATCCATTTGGGGTACCCTCAGGAAGAAGACTGATGAGCTACTTAAAGTAGCTCGGGAAACTGGATGTCCCAGTCTAATGCAAATTGGAAGCAACGCTATCCATAAGGAAGACAGATTAAGTAAAGTGGATTGAGGTTGTGCGTCTCTACTAAGTGAACACCTGCCTCAGCCGAGGCGGTGAACATTCAGAAACATTCAAGTATACGAAAGGACATTATCGTGATGTCTCTGTCGAAACTCGAATGCAACGAAAAGCAAAGATGTACCATTCTTACCAGTCACTGCATGACAGAAATTGCTATTTTTGGCCGCCCAAGTGCTCCTTCGATAGGTTGATAGAACGCAATAAAAATCCCGGTGACTCATCCTTTGAAATCTATTAATTGACTACCTATAAACATACCCGTCACCTTGACAGATTTCAGACTCGTTGCATACTCTCAGTTGTATAACCTGAGACCTGATGCTCTCTCCGCATGAAAGCAATATTTTAGAATTTCATCTGTTTCATATCTTTGATGGGAGATCACCAGAGAACTCATCGTCACCAGATCAGTGAAACTGCCGGTGAATTAGATTTGAACATGCCGTGAGATACCACATCGATAAATTCAGCCACATGCTGAAGCGTCCAACTGCAATGACGCTCAGTTAGCAGAACGTAGGCGGCATTCTTCTGTCTTCGAACAACATGTGAGCCTAACCTTACCGTCAGGTGATGGGGCTCCATCATCATCATCATCGTCAGCTGTAAGAAACCGTGTACTTGTCGTACAGTGGTTGTAGTTGCCATAGTTTCGTTCGCCGATGATTTGGAGAGGTGAGGTAGGTATGATGGGGCTCTAACTGAGTTGTTGTGATCAATCCACTGGTCAAAAATGAAGAAACGCTTCACTAACTAATAGCCTTGGACCCAGCCACTCGTCTATTTATATAGGGGCCATCCTGAATTGCTAGGAACGATAGCGGAAACTGTTGCGCCGCCAATATTCGGTTGCCAGAGAAAAGGGTTATCCTAAACAACAGTGAATATTCGGGGCCTCCTATCCAGCCTCTGGTCTTGACAGCTCATCAGCCAGGTGGATCTCCTTCCCTGGCACGTGCCGGATCGTGAAGTCGTACTCTTGTAACCGGAGTGCCCATCGCGCAAAGATCTCTGGTGGTCTGAATCCACTCAAGGGGTTTTTTGATCGGTATGGACGTGAAATCTTTGTCCCAGCAAGTATGCCCTCCACTTATCGAGAGCTCGAGACGATCGCTAAACATCCCTTCTCCCTAGTTGAGTACCTCCGCTCAGCGTTAGTCGGGACACGATTGGCATATTCGATGACCCCATTCCTTTGCTTTAGGACTGCATCGGTACCGCGTCACTATCGTCCGCTGCAACAGTAAACATCTCCCTAACCCTGGTCAGTTTGAGGGTCAGTTGCTGATCTAGCATTCGCGCTTTGACACGTTCTAAGGCCTCATCCACTTCTCTTGTCCATTCGAACTTCAAGTCGTACAGTGGAGCAGCAACCGTGTTGAAATCCTCGTTCGAGAAACTGCTGTAGAGACCGCTTCAAATTGGGGACTGCACTATCCTGGATCCTTGTCATTTTTTCTAGAAATGGGCTAACCTCTCCGTGACCCACTTTATTCCCGAACGGTGTCACTGAGCCTCCAGCGAGTTGTGCCTTGGCTTCATTTATCCGCAGACCAGTTTCCCGAATACGCTTCAGTACGGCTTTCAAGTGGACTGCATGCTACACACGACACTATCGTCTCCATACACGGCAACATTGTGTAGTCCCTTCATTAAACGAGGCATCAAGCACATGAATGTGAATGCTGCCCCTGTCTAAACCGATATTGGGTGTCCCCAACCGTGAATACCGTTTTCTCCCTGTCCTGTGACTTGATAGCTAATAGCTGGCATCTGGAACGCAAGTCGAACAATGTGAAATATCGGGATTGCTGGAACAAGTCGAAAATGTTCGCAACCGAAGGGACAGCTACCATCCGGTTTACGGTCAGTTCATTCAAACGCCGGGAATCCACTCAAAACCGGTATTTCCCGCTCGCCTTCTTCTTAAGCACGACTGATGAGTTGTATGCTTGTGTGGCTTTCTCGATTATGCCATTTTCCAACATCTCTTGAACTTGATTATGGACCTCCTCCAGTAGATGCAGCGGGCGGGGACCGTACGATCGAAAGCGTTCGAACGAGAGACAGATTTCTTGTTCAGTCCACGAGCAAAAGCCAAACGAAGCCATCAGCTCTTGCTCGTACGCTCGATTCACTCTGCATTGATGTTTGTTGTCTGTCAGAAACAAGGATGCAGGACGCAAGTGATGTGATCGAACTGAATGCCCCCTCGCTCTTTTCCAGGTTCCGGCTGCGCACCTCTGGTGAAGCAGAGGTCGCTGCGGCTGGATATGCTGGAGTGAGTATTGTATTGAGCGACCGAGTGGAAGCGTCTCTACTTGATTGGATATCCGTTGATAGTCGCCTCTGTGCGGTTCGTTTGGCAACATCTGTGTTGTTTACAGTTTATTGTATTGTTCATCATGTCTACTTAGGCCCCAACTGACTAGCTCTGAATCTGCCAAGGACAGTTTCTATGACGCTCTAGGTGCCCTTTTACAGCGGGCTAAAGGCTCAGATATCGTTGTGGTTGCTGGTGACATGAACTCCCAGGTAGGTGGACTGAGCTCTACTAAGCCCCAATTACGTCGTCATCTTGGATTGGACACGAGACGAACGGAGACCGCTTACTTCAGATGTGTGCCGATCACAGACTGTTCCTTTGCGGTACGAATTTCCGGAACGGCGGAAATCGCTTGACGACGTAGTGCCCTCCAAAAAACCAGCCCCGAATCCAAATAGATTACATCGCCGTCAGTTATCTGTGGTGATGGTCAATCACTGCCTGCCGCTCCTTCTGGAACACCAGCGTGGGCTCCAACCATGCACTTATACGCTGCTACTTTTCACTGCATTTTCCAGGTCTACGCGAAACGCGTATACCTCGCTTGGCCACTCAGAAGCTAGTGGATCCATAAATCAAACTAAACTATCAGAACCAGCTCCTCTCGTCGAATGCCTGCCGGACGGTACGGTGTCGGATATAAACGGCCACTGGGAAAAGATATCCAAAGCGCTACTCAAGGTCGGAACGTCCGTTTGCGGTACAACCCAGCAAACCTCATCCAACCATTGGATCTCTGATAGGACCGTGTCTTTGCTTGAGACCCGGCGACAGATTCCTCCTGGTCGTAACCACAACTCCACCCGACGCATCATCCGACACCAGGTGAAACTGAGTGTCCGTACAAACCGAGAAGCCTGGTGGACCTGAAAGGCCGAATAAATGGAAAATGCAAAGAATGTTGGAAAAGCCCGCAAGCTGTTCCACTTGATTTGTTCGACTGGCCCTCGGAAACCTCTTGTCAGTGGAATAATCTGGGACCAAAATGGCTCCCAGATATGCAGCAAAGCAGAACGCTTAGACGGCTGGACGCAGTAATTCGAACACAATTCAGCTGGCCACCTGCCATCTCCACTTCAGAATCCCGGACTTCATCAGAAAGGTTGACCGTAAATATGGAGTCGTCTTCAGTCTCAGAAGTGTCCGAGTGTATTTCCCTACTCAAGCTTCATCGTATGCTGGTACTGATGGCCTTGCGTCCGCTTTTTTCTCAGCCAATGTCTGTCTTCCCTATTTGGGTCTATAAGGGAGAAAGAGACCGTCCTAAAAGGGTATGGGCCTTCCTCTAGAGAGTCATTATGCAAGAAACCAGTCAGAATCGGATCGTATGATTTGAATTAGGTGGTTCAACAACTTGTCTAATTGTATGCTCGTTCCACTGCTGATCAGCCACTGGGAACTGAATTTGTGTAGTGCAGAGACCTTTACGGAAGATCTTCGTTGCCCCTAGCCGCTCGTTTGTGTATAGCATTCACTTATTTCATGTTGTCTTTTTCTTTAGGTTATTCAAATATCAATATGCGATTAATTCTTTATTTACCCAGTCAGAAATCTCGCCGGATGTGTCACCAACATCGTTTCGGGCAGAAGATGAGCGGTCCACTTTGGGTGGCTACGAGCTGGCTGATCAGGCACTATGTCCGACATTCTACCTCAATGAGGACGGTCAAAAGTCATTACGCAGCATACTTCGTGGCGTTGCCATCGCCCATCCGGAACTAGTTTATGCACCCCAGCTGTGGCCTTTGCTAGCTTTGTTTTTACATTACCATTCAGAACCGATTGCCCGGGCCTGTCTTCTTGGGGTATTGGAACGGGGTCGCACTGTCACTCAAACAAAAAGCGAATGGAAGGAGCATTGTTTGGCCTTGGAACAAATTGGTCGATTTGGATTCGTCTCCAGACAGGTGCTCCGTGCGGGGGCCGGCCACGTCGAAGGTAGTAATGGTTTGCCCTCCGGGGCTGGTCTTGATCCTCGCGTGCAATTAGCCCTTTGGACTGTGGCTGTTTGGCAGCTCCCTTTTGGTCATCTTGTTCGTCTCGTCGATTGCTTTCTCATGGAAGGCCAGAAGATCTTGTTCCGAACTGGACTCCTGGTATGTTCTTTCAGTTTTTAATTCTAAACCGTTTAGCCAGACCTAACGGATAGACAAAATTCTAGTCAAGTTCCAGGTATCAAAAGAATTTCTACCAATACTGTATCGTCTTGTGCCTTCAACTCCTGCCATGCAACCCAGAGGTGTTCGACTGAACTTAAACAACAGTAGTTGAACCGCAGGTCATTTTGATTATCTGTTCTCCGCTTTCGGAAACAACTCTTTCGAATCGAACATTAACTATTGTGTTCTTAGTTGAGGTAAGGCTTAAGGGATTCGGGGTATTATTGAAACTGGAAACAAACGACGTACGAAATAGCTTTGTGGTTATTGGCATACGTTGCTTCTGCTACGCGAACTCTAACTAGGACTCTTCAAAACGACGTCCAATGAAACTCGATACTAGAAAAGTCCGTTTGCTTCACTGTTTTAAGTTAACGTGAACCTGATTTGCAACATCGTTGATACTGTTATCCGGACGTGCTTTTGTGCTTTGTTTACCATCAGTAGAACGATAGGCTTTTCACGCATTGGAGCGAACGGTGCGGAGAGGTGAGGTCATGCGAACGTTTCCGATTTTGGCAACAGATTCTCCGAACGGTGATGTCTTCGGTTACCTGATGAACTGTTGTTTTTCCCGGAAAAATTTTCGTGTGGCCTCTTGCGGAATTACCTACTTTCATTGCAATTTGTCCCATCTAGTAACGCTGAAGAAACCACCACGTAAAACTTGTCTATGCCAGAAGTTGTTGGTTGTCGAGCGCCAGCAACTCGTGTTAGATCCGTGGTGGTTTTCGAACGGTGCCCTGGTCTCTCATCATGTGATGCAAAGACTGATCTTGTTTTTCAATCAATTTTTCGGGTGACCCGATCGACAATGTGGCGACATTCGGCTGGTTGGTGACTGAATCAGTTATTTTGTTAGTTGTGTCCTGGATTTTGCACCTGCGCTCAATTGCATCGAGCTTCACAAAAAGTGCTTCAGGAGGGTAACAAACACCTTGAGAACCACTCCGAATGAACAGCTGTAACAATCTTTTGACCAACGAGGGATTTCGGTGGTGAACTTTTGGATGATCACAGACCTCAGTTTCTGTAGGGAATGAGAAGTCTCCTTCCAAGTAAACGCATCTCACCAGGAGATTTCTTACGTTTTCGATCGCTTTCATATTCAAACTGTGAGCAAGCTTATCCAGCCCCGATGTTAACAAACAATCGCCACACTGGTGAAGCGGGCGCATAACCGTCATTCAAGTTTTGTAATAATCGGCTGGTTGCTTTGTTTCCAGGTTTGCCAGTTGGGTTTTCGCATCTGCAAAAGTTGCATTCGAAACCACCGCAAGCTTGATAACTGAGGTTGGATTTTTGACTCGTTAATGTTATTAGCAATACAATGAGCCAACAAGGCTACCTTGAGTAATTTTTCCGTCATGGAAGATAGCACTGTTCCATTCAAGTATCCAAGTGACGCTATTTTTCATCCTCTCATGGACTTCATTACTATTCATCCTTAGCTTTCCGTACTTTGGTGATGAAATTAGCTGTGCCAACCGGACACCAACATTCAACCTGAAAGCCTTACTTCAGATATCACACAGAACTGTCTCTTCGCCTCGCCATAACTCCTCTCCTCAATCCCACTTAATGCGTCTACATACTGGGATTGATCGTTGAACAGTGTATGTTTTCCTATCGATCGTACGATTATCCTTTTTAGGATCCTTGCGCACTTGTTCCCTTGTTCACACGCGGACAACAGTGAATTGTTGTTTCTCGGTTTAAATGGTAGGTAAACCTCCATCTGATGATCGTGGCTGATGGTCCGTGCTCACAAATCACATTGGACAGTGAAAGTGATAGGTAGCACATGATTGAGTACCATACAACACACGGGTTGAATGCCCTAGAGACGTGTATCTTTGCTTGGCAAGGTGGTTTTTTCTCATCACTCGTCTAGGGTGGTTCCAACAACGTTTCGCATCTCCAGACACATTATCCTGGATAATTTGATTTAAATGAGCCTACGTTCGAAATCGAACACACTGCGATCCATTGATTCCGAGAATCGACGGCCAATCGCCTGTATGTGGCACGCCCTACCACCCGCTTGTTGGCGAATACTCACTGTCCGTTAAAGCCAGACGCTGATAGGTGAACGTGAATATGCCAAAACTGTTATTTCTGTCTCTGATGAGCAATTGAGTTAGGTATGTCTCATTCAGGATCAGGTGATCTGTGTGCCTATTTTGAAAGCCGGCTGACGTCTAATGTGCTATTTTCAAAGGTGTTATCCATTGGAACTCAGAGTATTCGCACAGCCGGGAACTAACAGGTGACAGATGCCCGTCTATTGCAAGGGACGTACATCCCTCATTTCCAAGTTGAAACTAGATAAAATTTATTTTTCCCTCATATGCACGTTTTACCGCCTCACTGACCATATTGCACGTGCTCAGAGTCAGAATTTTTAGATAGACGCAGAAGGGAAAAATAGTTGTCAGCAATATGGACGTAAGTACCACCACTGATTTCACTTATTATTTATGACCACATCTTACTGCTGTCCGATCTGCCTACGTTCTGGTTAGGAAAAGTAAGAAACAGGTGGCTTTTAAAAACGGGGATTCGCTGCATAAATACCTATGTTGGAGAAGAGGGTTTAAGGATTGCTGGAGGCTCCGGATTATATGGTTGAGTTGAAAAAATTGTTCAGTTTACATTATTGTGTTATGGATGATCTATCCTAAAAGTCTCCTATACTGAGCACCATCGACTCTGTTCTGAATATAACAAGTCATTAGTAACACGTTGTGGCGGAATATGCAGAACTCTAAAGATAACCGTAGAAGTGCTTAAACGTTTGTCGCCGAATGGAATGGAAAATTTGAAGAATTAAGCTATAAGGAGTCGTCACTCGGCAAGCCAGTTAACACGTGAGCACGTGCCAAACACCACGATTGAGGATGTTGGCAATCATCTAAGGCCATTTTTGAATACGTTCCCCAATTTGTGGTATGCACTGTCGGAAGGAGTGATTCCATGAACGTGGAATCTATCGACGCATTTCAGTACCAAAAATAACGCAATGTAGGTCTCACATCAGATACAAAGTTACGTCATCGACTGCCTATCTTTGCTTTCGGGTGGTTGTCGGGGGTTTCTCCTGTTGGCAACCATGGAGAGTGATGGGTTTAACAAAGACAGACCAACCAATAAGTGTCAACTCGACTGTGTACAGCCTCTTTAATTTGTGCTCCCGCTCTTCTCCGGTAACTGACTCACGATATTCCCTTACAAATCCTTCAGTAAATTAACTTTAACTTGCCTGTGTTTCGCGGACTTATTGAGAAAAATTCATCACTCTTAGTCCCCATAGATTCGATGCCTGTAGAATGTTCGTATGTCGACTGCTCACCGTCTCAAGTTGTATGTCCTGTACTCCACATGTAATCTTGATTACCTAAGTGACTGGTTAGATTTTATCTAGTTCAGCAACAGTGGGTCTAATTGGTGAGGTTAATGCTTGCCACGAACGATTCCGAAGCCTTGTTCCATCCTGATGGAGGTACTCAGATTCACTGATAGAAGCTTGTGTCTTTGTGAGTAGGCCTATCGGTCACAGTTAAGTGCTGAGTTCGGATCGGGTCATTTGCGGTGATTAGATGGATTGGGCAAACCTCTATTCCCCCGCCCCCTGGAGCGGAGTATATGCATCTCATATGATAATGAGCTTTGCCACCAGTACGCCAAATCTCATCATATTGCTTACAAGGGTTCCAAACGTATTAAAGAAGGGGCACCTCTTGCAATTTGAACGCTGGCACAATTTCAAATGCTTGGTTTGACGGACCGGCTCCCAAGTTCTCTTTGAGATCCTAGCCTGTTGCCCGCTATGCTCTTCAGTCACAATCGTAATCGGTGACATGATAGGTAAGTGATGTTTCATGGAAGAAAATCCCTTCAACATGAAATTACTGATCTTTCTTACTGGTTAGTTAAGACGATGACACATCATCACTCTCGATATTCAACACCAACCTGAACACTCGCCTTTCGAAGGGAAAAGCATGCTCTTGCACATCACCTCTTCATCAGCATATTCAGCTACTGGTAAACACACCAGCTATGTAAATTCTAGAAGTTGCAAACTAACGCGTAAGTTGAGTAACGCTGTTCTATACCCATTTTCATCGGCGCTTTAGTCTGTCCATTATCGAGTCAACTACGGATATCTGGGTTACCCTGTTGCAGTGATTAGCCACAATAAAGTAAGAAAGAAACGACGCAGGCACTCTCTGTGACTTCACATAGAAACATCTTTGGATTTCCATCGGAACACTTGAGGATTTCAGTGGGTCAATCGATAAATCCTGCGTAGAATACCGGGATATCTTATCGTATAAAGGTACAGAATTCCTGGTTCATTTATATGCAGTATCGCTTGATACCTTGTACACTCACTCAGTTATCGCACGCCTCAGGAACTTAGAAACACTTGCATAACCGCATTTATTTATACACTTGTATACGATGTAATACATGGCCCATATTGATATCCTTTTTCAAGAGGGAAAACGCTTGTCTAGAAGATATTCTAGTATCTTCCAAAGTCGGTTCCTCGTAAAAGAGAGGTACCTTCACCGGTTGTACGATCGCTACGCGTTTTCAGGACTTTAGTGGCTTGTTTTTCACTAACAACATTGTAATGTGTGTTGTTTCTGGTTTCCTTCAGTCATCTATGACGCCACTCAATCAGTTGTAACTCATTCTATTCCTCCAACTCGGGCCGTCTGATCCGACCGGCTTGACCATCATCTAATTCCAGTGAAATTTTTCGCTTTAATTTCCTGGTGAATTGATGCTGGTACAACCGCAACATTTCATCTCACCAATCTGTACCGTGATTTTTGCACACACACTGTTCGACCACCTGGTAAAGCGCTATTAGTCAGAACGTTTACTTTCACTTGTCCTCGATTAGGCTCGATGATTACCTGTCCATATGTTTGGGAGTTAGGTTCTGGTATACACTTTATTGAGCAATCACCGTTGGAAAGTTTGTCCCGTAAATGCGCAAACGTCTCTAGCAACGAAATACGTGCTGATGATGAGTTCGTAAAAGAGACGATTATATCGGGCAGATATCCAGAGGACCTCACACGAGTCCATAGCAACGTAAAATTCAGAGCACATTATTTTGATTGTTTCTTCGGAAGAGTCGTCCTTGCGCTTGCCTTCCAAAGGCGATCACATTTTCAACAAAACTGGAGGAGTATCAACACCACCTTAGGGTCGTCCAGTAGCTTCTGGCGTTTGCATCTGTAATAAGTAAAACGAAACAGCCAGTGCTATGTGCACAGAAACTGCTAACTCAGACCGTATGCAAGAGCTCGAGATAGCTCGCCTGTTAATGGCAAAGCAAAGCACCACAAATACGCAAAAAGCGCTTCGAAAATGACGTTTATGGGTGGTGTTTTTTTAGTGGATTTAGTCATATAAACAGTTTTGTGTGGGTCAGTCTTTTGTTCGGTCAGCCTTTGATAACTCGAGAAAGCTCAGTGGTTAAGATGCGAACTTACTGACCGAAAGGTCTTTCGTTCGAACCCAACTTCTGCATCTCGAATGCTCCTGTCGAGGCGAACTCGCAGTATCTCAGCCCTCGTGCTTCGGATGACATGGCAGCTAGATACCGAAAGAATGTTACAGCTGAAGGGCTACTTTTAGTAAATGTTTGCAACGTCACTGATCAAACCGCAACCTTGTTTTGTGTGATCTTCTGTTTCCTTTAGTGTTTCATCTACGCATTTCACGTATAAATATGTATGTTTTAGCTTGTTGACTGATTAATATATCCCCACCAATGTATTATAGCCTTTCTTGTCAGAAGGATTAAGGGGATCAGTGGTGCCAGACTGCCTTTCCATTCTGTTGGCTATGCAGCTGTGTGGGGTGAAAATCACTTCTCCATCAGTATTTGTTTGGTTGTCAGCTTTCGTACACAGTAAAGTATTAATCATCTTATGTTAAAACCCACTAGTTCTCAAGCAGTTGGACGATTTCACAAACAGCACTATTTGCGAATAAGAGGTCGTGTGATATTTACCAGTTCCAGTAGTTGATTGGGCGTTTGTGCTGGCAGAATTTTTGTGCACGAAAACGTGGATCTTTTTGAGTGAACTAAGATCTAGGTTACGAATAACGAAGTTTCTCTGAATAGGACATTATTACCATTCTATAACACAAGTGCTGCTCGCAAAAGGTCGCATTTTGTTGTCCAGCGCTCAGCTTTGTTTCGTTCCGCTGCTCGGCTTACTGAAATGTCTTTCTCCCACAGATACCGACTGGTATATCTTGTGTTGCTCTTTATCAATTGGAAATCGACACAAGACTAGAGAATTTGCTTAACGGAAATTTTCTACTTTTTAATTTTAGATAGTGGTTGCGGTGACTGCTGGCTTTCTGTAGTGTTGCACCTTTACACTTCAGCATTTTTCAGCATGGGTACCGTTAACCTCATTCCCGGACATCAATTCGCCTCTGTTATGTCACCTGAGTTCACTACAAAAATACGAATGTGATTCTTTTCAAGTATACAACAGTGCAGCTCGAATTCAGTCATATTTCAGTTGACGTGATCAGCCGGTCGTTTCGGAGACGAAATTAAATGAAACTGAACCGAGCATCACATTCGGAATAGCGAGGAGGCTATCGATTTCCCACCAATTTGATCGACCGCTTGTTACGGAATGCTCACGCAGACTATCTCCTCCATACTTCGGCTTCTTGGTTTTTATGAACGGTGTGGTAACTGGAAATGATTATGAAACCCCTCGCAAGTGACTTGTTCCTTGGTTTGACTGGTCATCACCGTCGTAGACAGCAACGTCACTTTCGATACTGATGTTTCACATCTGGTTCACCAAGAAGTCTTTTTATTTGTCCTAACATTGTGAAGCGAAAAAATTAGTGAACATGGTGCCAGCCTACCGCAAGCATTTTAAGTTGTTTGCAGTTCCAAACGCTCAATCAGGTAATCTGGACACAAACAGATAGCCCGAATGACACTGGCATTGGTTAGCGGTCGCATCTTCAACAATTCCAGCAATGTTTATGGAAATTCACTGGACCCTGTCCCATACTAACAATATCCAAACTTTTCGCACCTCTCCCAACCCTGTACGCCTCGTCACACGTCCATCCTAAATTCTGCTACATTCTGAAGGAGCCACAAAGAACAACACTTCTCCCTCTCGGTATGCCTAGCACATAGTCGTCATCGTTGGGAGTGGTGTGTGGTTTCGGTGACTAAAATACGTGCTGCGCAAGCAAGCCTCCATTTTCTAACTACTTTGTGAGTTCGTCGATATCATCAAATAAGGGCAACGCTTCACATCATTTGTTCACAGGGACCATGGCTCGGAACGACGCAACGCAAGTGTTACCGTGGCTGGCTACGTGCCACCGAGTGATATGTCCTACTGATACCACAAGTGACGCAGATCTTTGAGATTCGGCAACACCGCAGACGTTCCATAAAACCTTCGTATGGAGCGAAGTACACTGCTTTCTTTCAGGAAAGCTTCTAGTGAGACCACGCAATGGTATAATCCCTTTTTTCATTGCACTGGACAGACCGATCCCCAAGAAAGATGCTTCAATGAAGAGGGCATTCTGGTTTAAAAGTGTACTTTGTGGTTACACCATACCATACCGAAAACGACGACTAATGTGGAACGAACAAGTATCCACTCACAGTCTGTTGACTTAAACGTCAACAATGTCATCACTACGAGCACGCGGTTTAAGCTAAAGCATCCATATTACGATCATTATTGACTGGAATCATCCAGTCCATAGAACTGACCTTGTAGGACTTCTAGGTGCGCAGAAGTGCATCATGGCATGTTCGAGTAACTGGTCATGTAACTGTTTCATGATGAAAAGCGTTAACTGACCCATGTCTGGCAAATCCACTCAAAGAAGCCTATATGGAAGACTAAAATATCCTTCGGATACTCATTCTACGCGCGGAGAAACCCGTTTTACTTCCGCTACTGCCAGGTCACCCAAGCCTAGATAGGAAGATTTGAAAATCGATGTTCATGTTCGGGTTCGAACGACTGGCCTTCCGGTCACCAGTTTCGCGCCCTAACTGCTGAGCTATCTGTAGTTTAAATGGACCTTTTGGCACGCTGCTCTGTACCAGATCAACTATTAACCTCTTTTCAATGTTAAATCACCGCGTACACAAGGAACTCAGCTTGGTGGATGAGCAACTAATGCGATTAACTGCTCAGGAGATTTCGTTCGGCGTCCCTCGTGGACTGCTAGTAACTAGAATGCAGGAAGCACTCACCAACATCTGAAGGCCTCTGTAAGGCACCGAAGTTTCAAACTGTTAGCTATTTCAGGTGATTCTGCCCACGCATCTTCAGTCATTGTGGGCCACTCACACTGGTGAATGACATTCCTTCAAAAGAGATTCTATTGGTAGAAACGCCAGTTACAACGCAGCGGTACATCGGTGTTTTATCGTCTGTTTGTCCGTCATGGAAACCTGCTTTCTTTGCGTCTCAGATGGTGCAGATTAACCAACTACTAGATAGACACATCCGTCGTTCCACTCAGTTGCGATTTGTCTCGAAAAGGCTGGACTATCAACTGTTTTTGGGGGAATGGTTGTGGTCTCATGGGACTAGCCTTGCTAAAACTGTCGGATTTTCTGGTACGTGTTGTCAGACGAAAGCCTTACAGTGTCCTCATGTGAATGAGTTCGACGGACCGTGCATAGGCAACGTTGTTTCGTCGGTTCATAACTCAATTACGCCCCGTTGAGACAGTGGATACCCATACACTCATTAATATGCACAGTGACATCCTGTAACCCTAAAAGCTCAAACAGCGACCAGTTGTTTTCAAAACCCGTCCATTCTTCTCGTGTTACTAGTAAGCAATGAGCACCATTCACGAACTCGCCATTCCGCTAGATTTGAGCAGCAAATTACTATGGTGACCCCGCCAGCCGGCGCTCAATTTTAATCTCTACTGTTTGTTTAATAGTAGTTGAAATTAAATAGACTCTAAAACCACCGAAGGTGGGAAGCGTCTAGTGGTGGGACTCCATAAATCCGGTTGTCAAGTCAAGCACACATGAACGAACCGGCTTCACAGTTCAGCTTTGTCTGACCTTCGAACCCTGATGTTATGTCCATATCCCCGTTTGCTTCCTAATGTCCTAGCAAGTTTGATGGATTAATTTGTAGGTTGTGTTTGGCGATGCAATACACGTAAATTTCAAGTAAAAACCTATGAAGCTAAGATGTTCGTGAGGAAACTCCCTCCGTCCCGGTTGCCTGGCGGTCTGCGGCAATCCACCGTTTTGCCCGTTTACTGCAGATGCTACCATATTTAATAGCTTTGTCGTATGGTGAATGTTGCTGTATTTCAGTCACATTAATATCAAGACAGCATCAGGTTATGTACATCTCATCTGATTTCCGCGCTATTTTTTCCATATTTTACAGTTATGGAAGTTCGCCTACAAACTGACCCTAAACACCCAAACCAAACCGATGGATCTCGCCGAAGCTGCCATCCACATGCCCCTTAGTCCAGGTTTATTCGTAAAGCGCATGTTCTCTATTCTCAACTTCAGTCAGAATGATATCCGAAAGGCTATTCAGCGAGTACAGCAACTTGAAGGTGAGTTTACTGTTTGCGCGCTGACCTCACCCCTCGCGTAGTCTGAACCACGTAACTTGTTAATATTACATCGTGAACCATCGATTACTTAATTGTGCTGCTTTTCAACAACTTCACAAACTTGCAGAAAACTCTTCGGCAGCCCACGACCGGTTTCGCCCTTCTTGGGACTCATCAAATAAACACAGTCCCCGAGTTCCCATCAACCTTATGTTCTACTTGAACCCAAATTGAACTGATTGCGACAAATACACTCATTTGCAAATCAGTTTGGTTTTCAAGGGAGACTCAAATGAATCTCAGTTGCCGAAGAGTCTTCAGTAACCTTGTGAGTAGCTTCCTTTATGAAAATATACTGCGATATCCCGAATATCGTACCAACTGAAACATGAGGCGGCCTTTGTGCAGCACATTCAGCTGAACATCATAAACGAGATATTTACTTGAGTCTTCCGTGAAAACCAAATTGATTTGCAAATGAGTGTATTTGTCGCAATCAGTCCAATTTGGGTTCAAGTAGAACATAAGGTTGATGGGAACTCGGGGACTGCGCCTGTCTGATGAGCCTCAAGAAGGTCCAAACCGGTCATGGACTGCCGAAGAGTCTTCAGTAACCTTGTGAGTAGCTTCCTTTATGAAAATATACTGCGATATCCCGAATATCGTACCAACTGAAACATGAGGCGGCCTTTGTGCAGCACATTCAGCTGAACATCATAAACGAGATATTTACTTGAGTCTTCCGTGAAAACCAAATTGATTTGCAAATGAGTGTATTTGTCGCACCTCCTTGCCATGTTTACTTTCGAAACCACCAGTATTACTCGGACCTAAGGGAGAGTAACAAGTAATAAGGGTTGACTTGGTCCACTGATTTTCCCGGTGAAAAGCCGCCGCTATCTACGTTTACCTTCAGTCGCTGGATTACTCATCCAATTGGATGTTTAAGGTTGTATTTTGAGCATGTTTCATCGGCCATCTCTTGTCTTAAGGCATCGCTTGCGGGAAGAGACGTGTGCTGTTTAAACGACCTCTACCTTCTCATAGAAAGCCAACTTTGCTGGGAAGGACGGAGATGAGAACATCGATACAACTGTTTATATGTATTTGCAACGCCGGTCGCTAATGGGAACACACTGGCCTCAGATTAAGCTAGACATATTGCCTACGGACAAATAGACGTAACGTCTGTACGCTGAGTGTATCACATCTTTTATGCTACGTACAACTCAAACCAAAGCCAAACCCATCGAACATGAACCAAAGAATAGTCGAACATATTCGGTGTTTATTGCTTGGATCACTAGCTTTCGAGTGTGGTTTTCCTACTGAAAGTAAAGTTTGCTGAGCTGAGCAGCACCGTACAGCCCTCTTATTCTTTCTGGGCATCGTCGGGCGCATTTCACAAATATGTTGGTATATTCTTACCTGTATTCTTCTGGATAGTAGAGAAACCCTCGTTCTTCTAGGAATATCGGACACCAGTGTGAATGCCAGCAACAGTGCAGGACATACCACCATTCATTCGTCGAATCACGTGATTGACTGGCTCTGCGAGGCCGTTCGGCCTTTTACCTCCGCAAAATTAAACCCCACATTCTGCGACTTCAAAATCCTCGCGCTGTCTGCACAACACTATCATTGGGAGGAATTTTGGCTCCTCAGATTGTAACGATGACCATCGGCCGCTTCGCTGATCGAAGTGACATCAGCGAAGTAATCTAATATGCCAGTATTTTCGGCTCCACAAATTGGAAGCAAACAGACACTTTACGGAACTGCGGAGATTATTTTCCATGAGGTGGTGGGTATTGTCTGTTGTCAATGACTACTCAAAGTAGACAATATTAGAAGCGTATTCTTATACCACACTTTTCAGTGTTCATAGTAATTGTGCGGGCTATCGATGACCGTCACTCCTGTGTATCTGCTTTACTTGGCTTCCGTCATCACGAGTAATAAAGGGTCAGCTGAAATCCATGTAACAAACGTTATAGTTTATCGTGAGCGAGGATTTAGGTCTTTTTTATAAGGTCTAACTTAATGAGTCACTGTTTCCAGGGGCCATACTAAACTTTTCTAATCGTATGATCATGGACATCAGCATTCACTCTGTCCATTATTTACATAGTTCTGAAAGTGTGCACTTTCCACTATTTTCGGGCAGAATCCCAAATTTGTGGCTTGTTATCTATCAGGTTTTCGGGGAGGGTGGATGATCAGTTGGAGTGAACTGTTTGACTGACCACAAGCGGTGAATTGACCTATGTCGGCAGCCAACCAGAACAAGTCATGCCTAGCTTATTGACCTCGTTGTCCTCATTTTTGTAATCCATTTTCAACCATACGCGACTAACACAGTTCTCGCTAATCGTTTACCCGCGAATACCACGTTGGTAGGTTTTTCACAGTTTGTCAGCGCACCAGCGCATGCTGTTTCTTTTGTATGCACGGATAATGTGTGCCAGGTATACTGTCTTCGACCTCACTACAGGATGGTATACCACGAGGGTGCCGTGTGATGCCGATTGCTTCTCAGTGAGGATCACGCAATGTTACTCCCTTTCAACATGAATTGGTTTGGCTTTTCATAACAAACTCTAATTTTAAACTTATTGAGCTATGATCGGCTGCAGTAAATTCCGCTACATTACAATGCCCTTTGCGTCCTTTTAGCGGCCTTTCCGGATCAAGCCATTCCAGATTCGCTACTTATTCACCCTTGTGTCAAGGCCGGATATGCAACTTGTGCGTCATATCTCCTCCCATCGGAAACTTCCAGCCCCACGACTTATGTTCATCCTTCTCAGTGTATTAGTGTATCTGAGTTAGCCTACCTGATCCGGTCGATCGCAGCTGAGCGATTGGTTCAATTGTGTAAGCCAGTGCTATTGTTCACCACAAACACTGATGGTACTAGTCTTCAAACACTGTACGCTCGAGCTGCATCCGCAACACATCCTGAATCAATCCTCTTGGTCCGAAGTAGTTCAGGATGCAGTGTGCTAGGTGCATTTTGTTCCGACCGCTGGCAAGTCCCTAAACGACCTACTTACTTTGGTAATGGCATGTGTTTTCTGTTCCGAGTCCGGCCGGGGCCGATCACCATCTATTCTTGGGTCGGGGCTCGAGATTCGTCAACCGTCCATGAAGGAGGCAGCCAAAGCTTTCAGTATGCAACGGCTGATGGGATACAAGTCGGCGGGCCATCTACTTCTGGACTACCGGGCCTGGGTCTGGACGTCCAACTTTCCACCGGAACCAGTGGTCCTAGTGCAACTTTTGACAACCCTTGTCTGATATCGGATGTTGGTGATGTGGCAGCACAGTTCGGCGCAAATAAAGAGGCTTGCAGCTTCTCTGTTGGCTTGGTCGAACTGATAGGTTTTGAAGACTTGTGAATGTTTCGGAAGGAAGATTCTTCACTTTGTTTATTCTAGTCAAGGCACCGTCTCATTGCCCTGTTCTCTCCCTACATCGTTGTTTTTTCTTAATTTTCAGTTCCCTTCAAACGCTGTTTGTTATTTGTTTTCATTGTGTTACACTGTTTGTTTTGTGGACCTGCATTTTTTATTTCCATATCAGTTGCTTTCTCTCATCCTCAATTTACGCCCGCATTGGGTCACTAATCTTTTGGGTGGAGCATTGTGCTATCTAGTGGCTCTTGTGATCTGCCGTCCTTTCATTTTCGTTTCCTGTTTGCGTGCTACAATCCTGTTTTTTGTGAATGTGATCAGATAGTTCCTATGGTGCTGTATTTTTACCGCTTTCATATTCAAAACTATCAGTTACACTTATTTATTTTTATATTTATTAATATACTCACTATCACTACACTCTGAATAGAAAATCGCCTGCCATGTCACGCGCACTTTGTTTTACGTGCATTCGTAATATTCCTTATTGAATTGTTCACTATGCAACCAGAAAATATAACTAACGTATTCCAATGTTCTAATGGGATTGTTTTTACATGATATCACAAGGACTTGGTTTTTAGGGTCACTGTGTAAATCACGCATTTGTCCATTGATCCGCTTGCATTAGCTTCCCATCACGTCTGTATGGACAAACACGAGAGGCCCAAAACTATGTGGTTTCGGTGCTACTGAGTGTTTATTTTGTTCTGTGTAGAAAACAGTCCGTTTGTCTTGGAGGCGAATCATAGTGGGCTACCTGAAGTCCATTAATATTTTTAACCAAAGTGGAAGCATGTATATGAGTTGGGCTATTTTGAAACATCCATGGGAAGGTACTATTTGCAATGGATTATATCCGCCTGCATTGCAACTGCCGATTGCGCCGCCCCTCGATGCTCCTGATCTCCAGAGAAACTTTTGTGATCATACAAGCACACCAGTCCTGATTCAACTTTCGCGATGCTTTTCCTTTGCCGCATAGTGCACGGATTGGACTACGAGTATGTGGCTATCCCATACAGAAGTCAATAATTCGATGACATCAAGCACTTCTAATATACGGTTCAATCTCCAGTGGGTCGAAGGGGGCTAAACGGCACGGCGTCACAATTTGTGGAGTGATCAACAACAGATTCTCTTCTCAGGTGCACTCGCAGTATACTAAGTGATTACAGTAGCTTTCGCGGTGCAGGCACTCCCATGGAATCCACGATCTCAGCCCGAAGAACGATCATTCGATTTAATTGTTTATAGGAAATTACACCGAAAAGGTGCAGCCCAAATAGCAATTTTGGACGTTGGCCAAAACACAGATGGCTTCCCAACCGGTCAAAGACTGATTACACTATACCACCTGTTACGGTGCGAAACTACTAACCTGCAGTCCGTAGTTCGAACTCAACTCTTGGTTTTCAGCGGTTCCCGTCTATTCTTGGGCGACCTGGCGGAATTTCAGTCCTCCTGCTTCCTCTCCCCAGTTGCATGTCAGCTATGCGCCGAAAGGTTAACACAGCCTAACGGTTTTTGAAACAAGTTGAATAGATTGAAATCCCGCGTTCTATCCCTGTTAACTTCCCATTGCTAAGGAGAACGTTCAGCTAGAGTTCCTGCTTTCCAATGCTATTCCTATGATGCCTCGTTTTGGATAACGGTAGCCATGTTACAGTTAATTACCGTAGAACATTGGTGTATAATTATCGCCATCCTGGACAATACACCAGTGGTGGGGCCTGACACTGCTGAACGCAGCAAGACAATCCGGTTAGTAGCTCCACACCACAACCGATGCTTGAACCTGTTCGTATTTTTTCACTTCGTTTTTGCATCATTGTCAGTGGCACTGACATCAGATGAGAACACTTTTGATTCACTGACTGGCAATCCTGTCTGTATTTGAACAAAGAAAAATGCGACAAAGAGGGCAAGTTATCCATCGTCGTCATCTTTTGCAATCGCTTGGGGAATATTTGGTGTGAATATTACAACATTTTCCAAGAAAGAGATAGTACTTAACTTTGTATTACACTTTCGGCAGCCTTTAGGCGTTTTTGCTATTCAATCCTGATATTTTGCTGATCCTGCGGTAGTCGCCATATTTGGATGTGAAAAACGACAATCAGATGGGCAGTATTGTGACATGCTTTGTCACTTCCGTTTTCCTGGACCAACCCTACTTGTTTGTTCAGTGTCTTTATCAGTGCTCTATTTTTTCAGCGACGAACTGTGTACCGTATGGTCGCCGTTCTGCCAATGAGACTATACCACTTTTATAAGCACACGCCAATGCACTTCTAAGCCTACGCCAACCTGTAGCCGCGTTGATTATAATCTCAGCGGTAGCTGCATGGTTTCTAAAAACCTATCAGAAAAGTTATAGCCACTATCAGTCAGTCGCTGCACTTCACGCAAACATCTTTGATGATGTATTGAGATGTGGCTGCCTGTCACGTTGTGCTTTCCTGTGGTCGACGGACCTTTAGTAGACAAAGAATCGTGATACTGCTTTGCGAATCGTTCAATTTGAACTGTCGACGTTGTGCTATAGTGGAAGCAGTGATGTTGACCAGGGTTGCAACGATTCAAGCCTTTCATAAATCCACAACTACGAATGACCGAATTATTGACTTACGAGAATGTTAATGCAATTTAACTATCAAT
This sequence comes from Clonorchis sinensis, assembly GCA_003604175.2. NCBI lineage: Eukaryota > Metazoa > Platyhelminthes > Trematoda > Opisthorchiida > Opisthorchiidae > Clonorchis > Clonorchis sinensis. The sequence continues at coordinate 17,951 of NIRI02000065.1, read as the reverse complement.
CCACCCATTAGAGACGACCAGTAAAGCATTTTTATCACCGTTTGATCAGTAATTCAGTCAGCTGGTCCAAAAAAAAATCGTTCAGCTGTAGAACCCTTTCGGTGCCTAATTGCCATGCCACCAGAAGGAAGCACGAGGGCTGGGATACGGCCAGATTGCCCAAGCCTAGATAGAGGTCGGGTTCGAACCACTGACCTTCCGGTCAGTAAATTCGCTCTCTAACCGCTGATCCATACCGGCCACTGACTCATCCACTGTCATTGTGATGTACGCGCACCGTCCCGTTTACGATACAGTGGGCTCAAGCAGACAGATCAGAAAAGTGTCGCAATGTTATTGTGCAAACAGCTTTGCACTGCAAGCGATGTTGTATGCGTGATGTCAGGTGATCACGTTGAGCATTTGATCTATCAAGTAGAGTTTCCGTTCAGACTTGTCTTCTGAAACTCATTCAGAAAACCAGACTGAGTGATGTAGAAGCTAGACTTATTATTGCTACGATGAATGATTGAACACCGAACCGTCTCCTCCAACACCAAATCCAGTTTCTGGAGCCCCTGAAGTTGTTTGGCTTCAATGCAACGGGCAGCTGAATCTCCTTGGTGAGCAATAGATTTTCGCTTATCGTCAACTTCGCCTGCTGACTCCAGATTCGAGGATGGTTTCGTTGAGTGCTTCTTACTCTGTGCAGCCCATAACCATAACGTGCAGCCGGACAGCAGTACATCAGAACTGGAGGCATCACTCATTGTGTCTTCGTTTTTGGGTGTTTTTAGGACGCTTTTCAAGGCACCTATAGGCTTCGCTTAGGAAAGTTTTGTCCTTCGTGTGCTTCTGTGGCTACCGCTTATACTTCATCGGGTCGTGTCTACACTGAATCATGTCAGCCGACGGCATTAACGAAATCCTCAACCTTAGTGGTAGCAACAATGCAGGGAGACTTGTCCTTTCTCAGTTTTGCTACAAAACAATAGGTGCTTTAAACAGCATATCGTCATCAGAGCGCTTGTTCGAATACCCAAACGGAGTGGGCAACAATTAGCTAAAGTGAAACCAGACGGGGTGACGCACCCATTATCCAAGAATGGTCATTCGTGCACAGGTGAATTCCTCTCATCACTGATCTGCCAGAATGTCTCCTCCATGTCCGGCTGCTCTGTTATATGCTAAACTGTATAAGCCTAACTAACGATAAAGTGATTCAATCAAGCGACCAGTTGCTACACACAGGCCAATTTAAGTATTATTTGGCATGGCTTATGTTGGACCAATCACACTTGTATTGTCTAACGAAACCTCTCCACTTTATGTTCCCCAAACGGAACGGAATTCTCCGGCACTCTAGAAGCGCGCGCCGTATGCCAGCTGAGTTCTGTGAACCAACCAGTTTTTAGACTTCTGTTTCGAAGTTTGACCCGAAAATTGAGCGACTCTTTTCATTGTCGAGAAGCTTACTGATACTTTCCATGGACACTGACACGCGTACTATCGGCACACAAACTACTGTGAGCCTTCTAGTCTCTCTAGACGCGACGGACGGGGCACAAGGAGATTGGTCACGCGGGTGTGGCCAAACGGCGTAGGTACTCGTAGATGAAGAATTAAGGCCTGATGAATCTGGGTGATTGAGTTCGGAAAGTCACCTATTGAAACTAATTATGCATTGGGCCAAACGTAAACACACAATCTACATTCAAGACATCATTCTGCATGGAAGTCGTTTTAGCTTCGATGGAAATACAGCATGGGCCAAGAATGGGGACTTCTATCAGCTTTACTTGTTCTAATTAGCGACCTCATACCTTCAAAGTGTGTTTTAGTTTCTATCAAACCTTCATGTTTGCTCTCATCCTAGTCTTCACTTTTCACATTTTGCGGGCGGTAACTAACTAAAGGAGAATAGGATGGAGCAATACGAAAAATCATGATGGTGGCACGGAGGATGAGCGAGTTTGGGCCCAGGTTACTTGTAATTTCCATTGTAAATGAGGCAGGCATGCGGGCAAGAATCTGTCTGCGTAAACTTCCGAAATGCAATTTGGAACATGGAAAATATTAGATACCACACACTTAACTTTTTGTTCGCCCAAATTGTCTAAACCTAAGTATTACTGAAACTCCGGTCACAACTTGGAAATCCGTAGTTTTTTTCAAATCTGTATTGCAGGTTGAATAACCCTCCAGCATCATGTTGAGTTATTTGTGCCTAGAAATGGTATGTTTGGAACAGTTTGTCCATTTTCAGTCGACTACGAATCAAGATTAAACTTGGCTCAAAATTAATGCGCGCGGTTTCCGAAAACTCCCCGGCGAGTCAAATCCAGGCGATCAATGAACAGGCAACAAATGGAAACCAACTATGCACTATTGTGGCGGCTCGGGACATGATAATCTGGAATACTACTGAGGGTATGGCAACCAAACCTTGGGGCTACCAACAATGAAATGAGTGTGTTATGGGTTTTTGTCGCAGTCCGTACTCATACGGAGATGAAAGGAGAGGAAGAACCGACTTAGTGCTAGTCGGTTACGGATAATTCCAAATGTCTACACCCTCAAGTACTTAATCAGTCAGTCTGACCAGAAACTAACAACAAGAACGCCATCGATTAGCAGCCAAATAATGCGGTATACTCTGATATCCTTGTTGCGAATCATCAGCCAGTGGCAGCTGACAAAGCTTTCTGAAATAAAGCGGCACTACTAACATGTATCTGTGACTCATTTTCGTGGCAAGCTTGCACACTGAAGGCAATTTGACAGCTCAGATATATTGATGTAAGCGAAGAGGTTTTCGATAGAGAGAGCTTGAATGTTCCATTGTTAGATTAAATGAAGATGAATGGGTGAATACTGAAAGCTTTTTTTTTTCAAATCGAGCAGTGAATTTGTCCTTAGCTCAATGAACCTCGCTATCCTAGTTCTGTCCATCAGGTTATCAAATTTTCAACATGCATTGCTCCTACGTCCTGTAGGACTTAAAGCCAATTGCAAGGGTAACCACGTGGGCCTTAGCCAGAAAAGCGCAAGTACCTCACTTTTTAGTCGATTTCACTTCGCGAGGCTGCAGCCTGTCCTCACGGAATATTTGCCAGCAACCGGTGTCCGGTGGGAAACAAAACCTGTTTTGGAAGACAGCTGTTGGATGTACGTACTCCAAACCATGACCATCCGTACTTGACGAGCCTTAGTTGCTTCCCCAAAACCTCTGATTCTTTGGCAACTGTAGCCCTAGATTATCCACTTCTGTCGCTTCACTTCAACTGAAGTTTAATGATGAAATGATGAGAACTGTGACAGAATGTTGGAGACGAAAAGAGGAAAGTAAAGTAAAGAGGGAAGTAAAGCTGAAATACAACTAATACTCTAACTGTTACACCCCTTCGGTGCCCAGCTACCATGTCACCCGAACCAAGCACGAGGGCGAGATACTGCCGTGCTAACCAATCATAGAGACAACTATTCAAGATACCTGAGTTAGATACGAACCTTCCGGTCAGTAAGTTCGCTCCGTAACCGCTGGACTATCTCGAGCTTAGAAAGGACTTGCAGTACCAGCAAGCATCCCTCCAAAACTTGGCTGTCAGTTACGGATGAAAGAATTAAAGATCAATTAAAGAAAGGTTAAAGAATGTTGGTCCGCCCAGGGGACGCCAACTCACTGCGATAATGACATTGGGCGGCACTGTTTATCAATGTACTTATCCTCAGTATCAGGGTCATCCGTTTAACCAACACCAAGTGTTATATTTGGCTCAGCGATACCGAGCTGACTGGAAGGCCAGTTGAAGTGAAAAGGCATGCTCATTATGAAGGAAATCAACGCAAGATAGTGAGAGGCCAAGTTGTCAGCTTTTATGAATACCTGCTCAAGTTATCTGACTGAACACTGGACATCTTCAGGTCAACAGCTCTTGTTGATGATAGAAAGTGTCGGCCACGAAAGTGTAAGCAGACCCGTCAAATGCCAGATAGTCAAAAGTCCCATTATTGATGCATAGCGCCGGTGTAATACCAGCAGGAGACTATTTTCTCAACAGAAAACAGCCATGCTATATTGCATGTGATTGCGAATTGAGATGGGTATCAGTGGAACGACTTTGGAAAAGAGGGAGTCAGTCCATTTGCAGAATCTTCGTCTGGAGTGGGAGACTGAACACTTTACATGACTTTTCAGCTGGATTTTCTCGACACAAGCCCTGGAACGTTGATACCAGGCCGCACATCGACAACAGAAATTTTTCACCACGGGAGGGCACCCGACCCGGGTGATTTCACCTTTCGCCTTTTAAAGAGTATGGTCAGGAATACACTGATCTGTCTGACGGACCATACAACTTATTTGGAATGAAGACAGTGCCGGCGGAACGGCTCGCCTCGACAGTGATTCCACTGCTTGACAAAAGGACAAGAACACCACGCGAAATTCACGATTTCATCAGCCTGATAGCTGTAGCATTCAAGGCGCACTCTGGTACTATCTTACGCTGGTTGATTGGTTACGGGAGCAATAAATTCCTGGGAAAGTAAAAGCTGTTCATGAGTCTATCGGTCACTAGAAACTCTTCCAGTGTCAGTTGATCAAAAGTGTGCCTTCTAAACTTTACCCCTGTACATTATCACTGTGAGCCAACTCCTGTGGGCGCATATGGATACTCAAAACGCTTTCGTCTGAGTTCACCACGTCCAGTGGTGTAAGTAGTCCCCTTCAATTCTGTTATTAACACTGCCTCCCTCTGAAACATAAGGAATCAATTTTTTCTTAGGCCTTTCGCTCACGGACAGAGAGTACCCTCCGTGGTTCAATTACTTTAAAAACACAGTACCCTTTAAATAACCTGACTAATTCTACCGCACGATTTGGCTTGCGCCTCACCTGCAATGTAAAGCGCCGTCACAGGACTCTCTGGATTCGAAGCTAAACCTAAAGCTTGAGAGCTAGTCCACCTGTCTGGTAAATAAATCTATTTACATGGACAGCTGAGTCGCTGAAAACGAGATCGTATTTCGAATTGCGAAGACCAGGACAGCCTTTGTCAACCCTAACAAATCACGCCGCTGGAGAGACATAAGTTCATCTGTCACGGGTAAAATAAACATTGTAATTCATGCTCCTTTGTGCCATATTGGACGTCAATATGAAAAGGAAACTATTATCTGTGTCTGGGACAGAAAGGGCTAAGTTGAATTCGCGGCAAGATAAGCCGAGCCAACATCAACGGGCTTCCAACAGATTAGTGAGGCATAAAGTTCAGAAAAGAAGTAGACTCTATTCGATACCCCTGAGAGTATAGAGTATAGTATAAATGATAGACAACCCGTCGGACAGGCATAGTTATAAGGAGTAAACACTACGTCATTGCACTAATAAGATGTCGCAAGTGAAACAAACACCTGGAGTTTACATGGGCAATGTCGAACCCGTGGCTAACAGCCTATCCAAGACGATCGTAGTAAAGTAAAGAAGACCGGTAATCTTCCCCGCTTTGAAGGTGTTCAGGCAGCTGATCGGGTTCCTCAAATCTGTTCGGTAAATCTGGGAACAAAGAATACGAAAAACATGACAGAAGAGACCAATACCTCGCTTCTGGACATGAGTAGCATGGTCTGATTTTAGCATCCAATTGTAGAAGAAAATCCTGATACAATTTTCCACAAAGGTACTCAAACAGGCATCTCAGACGGAACTAAAGCTTACAGCGTAGAGTCAGACACTGCTTAGAATTAAATGTAGTTGGGTTAGTTTTTCTCCATTTTCCGAGGAAAGCACTGAAGCAACGGCTCGCACCACGCCTCTTCTATCTCTAGTGAGAACGCACGATATAATGACAAAGGTCGATGCCATTTGGAACTTTTTATTGACCATCTAGTGTTTCTCAGTAGTAGTACAATGGGTGTCGCTGATCCCCTAATTGAGCAAGACCTCTGGAAAGAATACCGTTTGAAAGATCTTTCTGTTAGAACGAAGACAGTGTAGATTCCTGGTGGATAATGAAAGATAAGATAACTGCTCAGCTGTATCAGTCTTTCGGTACATTGCTGCCATGCCAATGGGAGGCACGAGGGCTGGGATACTGCCAGGTTGCCCAAGCCTAGACAGGAGCAGTCGAGATGCTGAGGTTCGATGAAACCACGGACCTTCTGGTCCGTAAGCTGGCGCCTTAACCAGTGAGCTGTCTTGAGATCCCACTTAACTATCTCGAGCTGCTAAATGCTGTTCAGATCACGCTGAGAACTTTGTTACACTTGATTTTCGCTACGATGAACTGTCTCTTGATCTCATGAACCAATGGTTTCCGTTACGTCGAGGATTCGATGTTTATCGTGAGGGCCAAGTATACCGTCTTCTCCAGTAATTTGTGGACTTTACAACTCAGGGTGTGACATAAACACACGCCAGGCAGGAACCAATATGGCGGTGCACCTAGTGAGTATTAGCCTACCTACTCATTAGCAAATGTCGGCTTTAGGGACATGGAGAACACGGGCAAATTACTGATAACTGTTGTACAAACGGCTTTAGTTTTAATTGATGGACCCACGCAAAAGATCTCACTCCTAGGACTGCCAATTAATTGGAGAACATGACTGAGAAAAGGACTCCAAAGTGCTTGAGGACGACATTTATATGACCGTGTAAGGTCGAAGACAGCAACAACGGGACCCCTTGCACCTAGTATATCGTTCATATGTAGCACCCTTTAGGTTCTCAACTCACGGGAAGCACTATCGCTGAGGTACTTTCAGGCCGTAGGCCGTACCAACCGAAAAGGTCAGAATATCGGGCCTTGCGGTTAGTATCCTCACGCCTTAATCACTGAGCCACATCGAGTTCGTTGTACTTTAGTAGTTTAATGCATCACGCGTCTCCCTATTCTAGAGTACCGATTTCCGATGAACAAGACTCGCTTTATGCTGGGAATAAAGTGCGAAAATCGTTCAGGCGATTTTTGACCATCGACGGAGCGAACTACATGGGAATGGATAACCCCTAGTATGACACCTATGCAGGGATGATCATGTACAAAAAGAACCCAGGCACTTCAAACATTCGGACAACGAGTGAACACACGTATAACAAGCTGGCATTAAATAATCAAGCATTATCCCGAGTCCTGAACAAGCGAAGATTGTAAGAACCTGGGAAGCTCAGATCCCGTTGTGAAGATTAAGGAATTTAAAAACATTCTAGAAGCACACTGGGTCATTTGAACGATACGAGCAGCGGATAATTATAGGCATAGCATAGGGTCAATTGGGACTAAACAGACAACCACTAAGAAGAAACCGGTTGCTTATTGCCGGAGACCAGTGGACTGGGTATGACTAACTTAACACGATAGTAAAACGTTCATTTGCATAAACTTCCAAGAACTAAATGCGAATGTTCACTTACCTAGAGTGGCTCGCCTCCGGATAGTTGGAAACGATTAACTATCCGAAGTCAACGAATAACATGGCGAAAACGTCAAACTGGTCTGTCGGCTCAGCGCGACCGGTTGGTTGGGAATCGAAACCAGATGACTACACTTGTGTTAAGGAACATTATAAAATGTCGCAGAACCGCAAACAGTGGTATACATCTTGCCAGCTTCCATCAAACTAACAATGTACTTCCAAATATTGTGGTATACTGGTGTCTTAGCACGTACCCGGCTTGTGTGAATATATATATGTATATATATATATATATATATATGACGTGGGACGAGGGATTGAACATGTGAGTTCACAGGAGCAGAGATAGGCCATCTTCTGATAAGGAAATGTTGAAAGTCACCTCCAGAGTAATTTAAAATAATCCGCGATCAATTCTGTACGACTGACTTACCTGGAGAGTAGTCGGTCCAGATTCACTTCATCAAATACATTCTACTGGGACTACTTTCCCCTCGCGGCAGGCTTATTATTACTATCAGCGTTGAAAGCAACACCAGACGAGAACACTAGGGTTTCATTACTGTACGTCAATTTATTTCAATAAAGACTTATAATCGATAGAAAAAAGAACATGGAAAGGGACCTGTACTGAGCCAACCATAAACATCTGAGGTGCATACACCTCCAACACTCAGTCAGACAATCTAACAGGAGCTGACGTCATGAAGGCCATTGATATCGGCTAGCCGTCATATCGTTCAGTGTCTCTAGCTAAGCAAAGTGAGGGTTACGTGGACCCTATCTCGCAAAGCCAGCAGCACCGAAACCCTTCGTAATCTTCTTCATTCTCATCTGCCATGTCAAATTGTCCAAATCTAAATTTCCGCCACTCCAAATGAAGCCCGGAAAACAGCATTGGTCTCGGTAGGCGGTAATTCGGCATGTGGCTCAGCCACCTGAGCTTTCAGCGCTGGATATATTGTTTGGGTGAAGTACCGTCTGCTTCCCAAAAAACCCGTCATCTGATCAACCAATTCCGAATGTGCTGGTTACAACCGATACTGTCTACAGCTCTGAGATATCGATGGCCAAAGACCTGAAGATGTTCCACATTCTCCCCTGAACTGCTCAAGTCTCGAAGCTGTACAAAAATACAGTTCGCACCACAGTATGACACACGCATTCTCTGAGACAGTGTGATACCCATTTGACGCCACATGTGGTAGACATGTCTTGTCTTTGAGATTCAGGCGTTGACTTTGTCCGTCACAATAGCGTCGGAGCCAATACAACTTCCAAGTGTAGTGTTCCACATTTTTCAGTTTCACCCGCGTTCAAAAACTATACGCCCCGCCGCACGAACTTGCAAGTTTACACTTTCCACTTTTGTTTCAAACTGAGAACAATATAATTTGCATATAATAAGTCGATACGGCTCTCGTTCGGAGAGATCTGAGCACCAGGGTTCTGGAGAACTTCTAGAGTTCGCCTGGTTGTCTCGTCAATAACGAAACTAAACAAAAATAGAGAAAGTGGAGATCCTTGTCGGACACCTCTGCTTGTAGTAAAACCTAGAGTCACTCGCGTACTCGCACGCACACCCAGGTATGTGAATATAAAACAATAATAATCGGTCGGCTGTAACACTCTTTGTGTGTGTCTAGCTGCCATGACACCCGAAGGGATCACGAGAGCTGAGATATTACCAGTTTGCCTGAGCTTACACAGGAGCAACAGAGATGCCGGGTTTGATTCAAACAATGGTCAGTAAATTTGCGCCTTAACCATTGAGCTACCTCAAGGTATGTGAACACAAACAACACACCCTGTTGTGCAAGCGTGTTGAATAGAACTAACCGGTCGACACAATCGAACGTCAAGAAACACCAAAACTGTAGAACGCCTATACGCATACCGATGCTCTAGCATTTGACAGGGTATGAACATGTGGTTCACACAGCCCTTTTCAGGTGGGATTCCTGTTTGATTTTCTCAAAACCGTACGACGACGTAAGGCAAGCGGGGCAAGGAGTTTGGTTAGAACTGTTGTTAAGCTAATTCCTCCAAGATTGTCACACTCGCTGCGATCACACTTTTCGAAAATGGGCTCCACTACCGACTCAACCCAGCTATTTGGAACGGTCTTTTTTCCCGAACAGAGGCAAACAAGTTAGACAAGCACCGACTGAGGATTTCACTTACATCTGTGGACAGAGCGGGTGGGAGTTCAAGACCAGCAGCTCGACGAGGTATGAGAGACAAAAGACAATCGCTTACGTCCGAAGCCGTCAAAGTTTCCAAGTTCACTGCCCAGGGCGGCGTCGTCGGTTGAGAATCCCGATGAGCAACTGCAGGTGGTCAGTTGGTCTTGAAAGTGCTCAGCCCAACGACTTAAGCGATCTTCTTTTTACAGATAAGCGGGCCTTCGTTATCAGTGATCGTTCTTCCCACCGCTTCTTTGGGCCCGTTGCACGTATCAACAGGAACAGTTTATGCACAGTCCCGGAGTTTATCGCCTCCATTTCTAGCTCTCTAGGAACACCGAGCTTCTCGATCCACGCTGATGCTCTTTTTCCCCTGGCGCCTGACAATTCATCTGGCAGTACTGCACTCTCAAGCAGGAATACTACGTGTCCACGCTTTGCGCAACTTCTGAGTGTTGTTCGAGATCCACTACCTAGGTCTAGTTGGTTGGGCCGTTCCACAAGCGGAGCGCCCAGAGTTGTGGATGGTCCATTCCTGTGAGAGACAACATCAGAAGGCGTCTTATCTGAAAGGGAATTCAATAGGTAGTTTCGGTAGACTCGTTTCATATCAGAGTCCGAGAGTTGTTCAATCGCCAGGCAAGATGTGCGCATCCTGTGCGTCCCTAGAAAGTGCAACTAGAAGCAGAAACGAACAAGCGCATGATCCGAGTCCACACAGGTGTTCCAGAACCAGAGACAAACAGCAATTGACCCACGCTAATGGCGATGCGCTCTATTTGTATTGAAGACTGGCTCGCATGCGAAGGGCACCAAGTAGATAAGCGGCTTCGGTTGTTTCGGAGGTTGGTAATGCACAGCGATCAGCACATAAATGATTCAGTCGTTCGCCGTTGTCCATGTCTCGGTCTTAGTCCTAGACTATCACCTCTATTGGACCTCAATAGTACGAAGTCTACCTTCTTGCACATTCATATCTCCGGTAACTACAACAATATTTGAGCTCTTAGCCCACTACAACAAGGTGTTCAAAACATTTTAAAAGCTGTCTTTGTGTGCACGAGAACTACAGTCTGTTGAGGCGTAAGCAGTGCAATGAAAATGCAGTGATTATCGGCGTCCTTTCGGGATATTGTCGCAGACCTTGCCAAACGAACCGCACATAGGTGACTATCAACGGATAAAAATTCAACCAGACCCATCAGTTCGGTTGCTTAGAATAATGTCGACCCCGGCAGAACCAGTACCAGCGGCTTTGGGGATCGCCAATGCTGCGCAAATGGAAGTGAGCGGAAGCTGATGGGCTGTTGATTCGCGTTCCAGACAGAACATGCATCGATGTAAAACGAGTCCAGTACATGCAAGAACAGTCTGTTGTCCAGCTTGTTTCAGAGCGCGAACATTAAGGACTGCTCTGTAGACTGAGCGTCGGGGTTTGAAGGATGATTGAGAAGTGGATATGACTGTGGCGGCCGAGTAAACTGTAGATATTGCAGCCAGGGGCAATAGGCGACCACTGGGTCTGTCAGTTCTTAATATTCGGCCAACGGAAATGTCGCTAGAAACGAAGTGAGAAGGGGAAGAATAGCAAATATGTGGAAGAGGAAGAAGGGGGCGTCAGTGGCAGTCTGTTTTCGCTTACCCGCTCTGCTGTATGCTGCAGGTAAAGCGAGCCGGCTGATGTGCGATGAGATCATCTCTAATTGTGTGATTCCTGGTTGTACATGAACGGGGATGCTACCAGGGCGCCCGGACTTAGACAGGACAATTAGAGTCCTCAAATAAAGCCTTTGGCCCAAAAGCCCGACCACAAGATTGTGATTTTTGGCGAGAAATGCAAGTGCAGTGGCATTTTTACAGAAGTTGCCACGCATCTTCCAACCCCCAAACTGAACGACCAAGAGAGTGTGTTAGTCAAACCCTACCCCTTGACCAATTTGGTATGTGAGTGTCACACGTAACTCCACAGTACAGTTCAATAGGCTATGGAGGTGTACAAACCGTCACATTGCCGTAAGTTCAGTTGTTCGTGACGGTTATTATTATCCCCAAAAATTAGAAATACATAGACTGCTCTTTTAGTGCACTGCCACTAAAAAGTGGATGCATCGTATACGCAAAAACATCGACCGTTGAGAACGAAAGTGCCACCAGTGGTAAACCGTCTGAACCGAAATGACTGTCAACAAGTGAGTAGATCTTACCGTGGTGTGACGGTTTGTGTGCCTCCGCAACCCATTGAGCTATATTGCGGATGGGTGTCCGCGCGACACTCACAGTCTCTCACATCAGGTTGGTCAATGGTTAGAGGTCTGACCACCACAGACTCTTGCTCCACCAGGTTAGGGGTTAGAACATGCGTGGAGACTGGTTGTGCAAAAATCGAAACACGCTTGTATTTCCCGACAACCACCACTGCCTTGAGTTAGAGCTTTTGAAACAAAAGCTTCGGTTGAGGACTCTAGTCCTCCTCCTGCCTATGTGTGGGAGCCCTGGCAGTAACCCAACCTACGTACAACCATAAATTTCACCCATACACATCGGCTGTCGCGTGTTGCCATCAGCCAGGTCGCAGCATACAGCAGAGCGGGCAAGCGAAAACAGGCTACCGCTGACACCTCTTTACCTTTCACATACTTTTTCCTCCCCTCCTCAAACCTCATTAGTAACTCTCTCCTTATGGATCAGTCAGTCAGGACTGATGACCCCGTTTGTCTTGTATCGGTCTTTCCCCAACATCTGTGTCAGTCGCCACTGACAGTCTCAGATAATTCGAAATCACTCGACAAGGAGTCTCACAAGCGAGAATTTGATCGCTGTCTGCTTGCTGTGTGTGTATATTCCTCAACTGACTGTAGCTCTGACACTATCGAAGACAAGTTTTATGGCGCATTGAACGCCCTGCTAGGAGCTTAGATATCGTTATGGTTGCCGGAGATCTGAGTGCATAAGTGGACAGGCTTAGCGCAAATATTCCATTAGGTGGTCCATACTCGAAACGTACGGACAATGGTGAACAATTGGCCTCAGTTGTGTGCTAACCGCAGACTGTTTCTATACAGCACTAATTACCGAAATAGCCGAAGCTGGCTGGCCACAGGGTATCTTCACCTTCTACGAACTCAAATTGATCAGATCGCCATCAGCTACCGATGGAGCGGATCCATAACTGACTGCCGCTCACTAACCACGCGCTCGTCCAGAGTCACTTCTCCCTTCACTTTCCAGGGTCGCGTAAGTTGCGGACAAATAGCTTGGCAAGTGACAGATTGGCAGACCGGATGTTAGACGAATTTACCAGAATCGTTTTTTGTAGTCTTTTCCGACTGCTCCACTATCAGATGTGAATTCGCACTGGAACGAGGTTGCCATCTTTTTGCACAGTGTTGGGAGCTTTTCTTGTGGCAAGGCGCTACCAGGCCCACTCAAACACTGGATATCAGATCGAACAGTGGAACTGCTTAAATCTCGGATAAATATCCCACCCAGTCCCGAGCATAATTTGGCCCGATGAATCATCAGGTGTCAAGTGAAAGTGAGCGTGCGAGCCAACCGTGAAGCCTGGTGGACACGGAAAACCGAGGAAATTGAAGAGGCCAAGAAAGCCTGGAATACTCGAAGATTATTTCAGTTGATCCATGCGACCGGCTCCCGGAAACAACCTGTGAGCAAAACCATCAAGGATTAGAGTAGAGCGATCATCTTGAATAAAGAACGCCCCGATCGGTGTGCAGAATACTTGGAACAACTAGTCCTGTGGCCACCAGCTATCAATCGATTGGAACCTGGAGCTGACGTAGAACCCTGGACGTTAAGTGTGACCCCCCCCCCTGCAGCCTCAGAGATTTATGACTGCACATGTTCTCTCAAGCTCCAACAAGCTTCTGGTCCAGATGACCTTGTCTGATCTGTTTGCGTGCATTTGGGGGAAGGAGAATGTCTCAAACAAATGGAGAGAATCATAGATTGCCCAAACCCAAAAAAGCTCATAATAAGTGCGGTAACCACAGCAGAATCAGCTCGATCACGGTCGTAACGAGACTGTTGGCCTCAATTGTGCTTCGTCACCTTAGGATGGCTCATGAAACACTGACTCGAGAGCAGAAAACGGGATTTTGGCCTGGTAGAGGTTGCGTTGACGAAATCATCAATTTGCCAGGTTCTAGAACAATGTCACGACCCACAATTTTAGTATTCCTGGATTTCCAAGGCGTATTTGACTCGGTTAACCGGTCTGTTCTCCTTGACAAGCTTGACCATCAACGAATGCCCGGGAAGATTGTGAACATCATAATTTCGTTGTATTCTCAGAAGTCCGGGCATGTGAGAATACATGGATGCTTCTCCAAAAGCTTCCGTACACAAAGCAATATCTATCAGGTATGCCCACTCTCTCCATTCCTATTTGATTTCGAATCAATGGGAAAATTAGACGAAAGCTGGAAAGTTTTCAAAACCCTCGGGTTCAGATAGCAGCTGACGAAAAACTTGTCGATGTGGCATATGCAAAGGACATCGCTTTCGTCCTCGGAGAAGGCGCAGATGTTTTGGGATTAACTGATCAGTCATCCCATCCTTTGACACGCGCCTAGCACCTGCAAAGCGTAAGGTCAAGCCCGTGTATATACGGTTACTGAACACGCCACTTACAATCGAAATTATGGGGCGTTTTACGTATCTTGAAAGTTGTGTTACCTTCGGCTGCAGTGCGACGAATGTTGTCAATGTACGAGTCTGTAAGACTCGAGTCGCGTTCGCTAATTTGAGACATCTATGGCGCCAAAGCGGTGTGTCACTGAATCTCAAGAGACGTGTATATCAGGCTACAGTGCGAGCTGTTTTATTGCACGGCTGAGACTTGGCCCATTTTACCAGCGAAATGGAGGCGTCTTCAGGTGTTCGACCACCGTTGTCTCAGAACCATGCAACGGGGACATTAATCGAAGAATGTCCAGCACAAAAAGCTGCGTTGGTTACGTATTGCGTTGGTATTGCGTATGCCGAATTTCGTTTGCTGAAGAAAGTGCTGTTTTTTGTGCCCAATTCAGAGTGGTGGAAGCAGAGAGGTGGCCAACCATTGACCTGGCAGAGGGGTATGAAGAAGATTATAAACAATTGGGTGTTATCGGTACTACTCGCCTTCCAGGATGGGAACTGCGTGATCCCAACTATTCCTGGTTGGAAATGCTGCAAGATATGGCTGCCAATCGATGTCAATAGCGTTCTTGTTATCAGCTTTTACCAAGACCGCCTGAATGGGTATCTGGAGGTGCAAGCACCTCGGAGTGTTTGTGGTAGGCTGGCACCAAATCCGTTTTCTGTCCGCTTTCAAATAAATCATGGTTGTACGGCAGTGGAGCATCAATGTTGAAAACTGATGCTATGTTGTCGATTAGAATGATGATCGGAACCGAGAAGGGTGTTTGTGGTGCGGTTAGTGAACACTAATTGTTAGAGAAACTCAGGTGACCCAACAGAAATAAATATTAAAAGCACTCAAACCCATCGGAGCTACCAAAACCAAGGAAGCTGCTCACTTACCAGGCCAGCCAAATGCGCCATAGTCAGCAGAGTTCCAAAATAGTAGACCAACCCAGCATCGTTATTCACACCAACGGCCAGAAGACAGCCAAGCATACTCATTTGGAAAAGAACAAAATAAGGCTTGGCGTTGTGACCGAGTCGAATGGCAAGAGATTTTACGCCAACATTCAAATCATCTTCGATATCCTAGGATAGAGGAGAGATGTTAGCCACAGCAATCACGTTGTCACCCGTAAACACAGTGTGAGGGAAACATAAGAAAAGACAATGAGCACAAACAAACCTGGAAGGCATAAACAGTATCGTAGATCAGGGTCCAGCTGATGCCCGCAACGTACAAAGGTACGCAAATTAAGGGGTCAACGAGACCAAGCACAGCCGAATACCCAAGTAGGGCACCCCAGTTGAAAGTAATACCTGAACAAAGTAAACGTTAAAACCTAATAAATAAAGATGACCACTGTGAAAGGAATGTTTGAGGGGACATCGATGGTGTTTAGAGACAAAACTGCCATTAACTCGCATGTGTGAAAAAGCATGACTACATATAGCAACTGCGAGCGAGGGAAACACCGGCGGTACAACTCGAACATGCAACATAAGACTGGCCCTCACTTGATGCGAATAGACAGTATCGTAGATAGTTGTCCAAATTGTCCCCCCTATGTATAGTGGAAGACAAACTGGGATAGAACAATAACCAACAACAGCTGAGTAACCAAGCCAAGTACCCCAATTCAACGTTAATCCTGCAACAGAAAAAATTTCGACGAGGTTAGTGTTAGTAGAGTTTAAGTGAGGTCAAACCTTACCCAGTACGATTTGCGGCCAATAGGTGACTCGTTTGCACAGAGGATAGACTGTAACGGGCAATATTGACAAAAGGCCGAGGCAAATGCTGGAAACCACGAGAAAGCAAATCAACAACCGCATTATCCCGGCTTACCTGTACCAGTTTAGCTGAAGTAATATTAACAGGGAGGCGGACAATTGAAAACCGAGGAATAAAAAAGCATTCTTGAGCGAAATCGTTCCATTGGCCAGTGGCCTTAACTTTGTACGTTCAACCTGCTGATCAAAGCGCCGGTCAAGTAGATCATTTATCGTACAACCGGCTCCACGCATTAGAATCGCACCAATGCCGAACAAGGTCAGCATATATAAATCGGGCAGCTGACCAGCAGGAGAAGCAAGAGCGATACTCCATGTACAAGGTAAATAGAGCAGCCAGGTTCCAATCGGTCTGTCATAACGCGCTAGTTTGACATAAGGGTCCATCCAACCAGGAAGTCGGGACAAACGCCCTCCCATATCTGAGGAGGCAGGTCTTATGGGAGTACACCAAACAACAGGTAAGTGAAAAGTTCTGTTGACATAACTACACAGCAAAAACACACCGCGCGGAGCACCGCGGGCCAAGCCGTAACAAGTACCAGTCAGCATGACAACCGTTCAACAAACGGCTTCATTAATTGGTATGCAGATCTACAAGGCGAAAACAAAGAGCATCGTGAGTCAATTGTTAACGCCACGTTGACGTGGTGTGAACAGAGGCGGAAATTAGTGTTTAATCTACGTAAAAAAGAAAGGGTCAGTACACATCAAACAGAAAAAAGCTGCAAGTAGTTGACGCACGGAGATTAGTTTGGAAAAAATTAGTCAGCATTTGCATCAATGAAACCGCTCTACAACACATTCTTCAAATATACATGGAATGTTTAACCGATCACCAGACACGGTTTCTGATGGGAAATCAGCGACCAAACAAAAACAGGTTTGTGAGTAGAAATTATTTGCAATGAGATAATAATAAACAGCAAGATAATCTTTCAGATGTGACACCGTTTCGGCGCCTAACTGCCATGCCACGCGAAGAAAGCACGAGAGCTGGGATACTGCCAGGTTGCCCAAGCCTAGACAGAGGAGCTTGAGAGGCAGAAGTCGGGTTCGAACCACGGACTTTCCACAGGCAGTGGACAGTTTTGCCCACAACTGAACAGTCCTGTATTCTGCTGCGAAAAGAATGCACCTTGTCTCGCTGTGGCCGGTTGTCTGCGACTAAGACCCACGTGGCTACATAGCAGTTGGGGAAGGGTCCAGTTAACACTCGCAGAGCTTCTCATCTCACATTGGTC
Organism: Clonorchis sinensis; assembly: GCA_003604175.2. Lineage (NCBI taxonomy): Eukaryota > Metazoa > Platyhelminthes > Trematoda > Opisthorchiida > Opisthorchiidae > Clonorchis > Clonorchis sinensis. The sequence goes on along the minus strand of NIRI02000065.1, from coordinate 688 downwards.
AACGGCTAGATGTCTGGAGGACAGGGGCGAGATAGCTCAGCGGTTAGAGCGCGAGCATACTGACCGGAAGGTCCGTGGTTCGAACCCTGCCTCTGCCTCTCGACTTCCCCTGTCTAGGCTTGGGCAACTTGGCAGTATCCCAGCCCTCGTGCTTCCTTCGGGTGGCATGGCAGCTAGGCACCGAAAGGGTGCTACAGCTGAACGATTTTTTTTATGGAGGACAGTCTCTTGATCCTCCAGGTTGGCGGTTGGAACAGACACGATATGTCTCATAAAATCTTGTAATAATGTGGTAGTATGCCGGCACCCACCGCCTGCCTTGAGTTCAAGCTCTTGAGCCTCGCTTGAGAACCGTAATTGTCCTCCTGTCTAGGTGTGACCTCCCTGACACTATCCAATCCAGCGTACGACCGGGAACGTTACAACTAAAAGGATGATCATGGCACAAGGATCGTCGTGTGGTTTCATCAGACAGACCGCCCTGCTTGCTGCCTACAGCAGGGTGGGTAAGCGAAAACACGCTACTATTGATACCTCCCTTCTAACACTTTCATTTGTTCAGTCTTAGACCGTACTCCCAGCCCAACGTGAATACTCCCTCTGCGGTACCTGGCACTAGCACTGACCGCCTTGTCCGCTATGTATCACGTTTGGCTACAGCTTCTGCGCGTCCGAGCTCACTAACAAC
>NIRI02000050.1:10122-64155 GCA_003604175.2 Clonorchis sinensis | reverse complement strand
ATAAGATTTAATCGATTCTGAAGAAAATAACCCAAATCTATTCAACTCCACCGTCATAAGTGACCATGTCTACCGCCTAGGGCTACCGTGCTTAGATGAATTCACGATCATTCAATGTAAAAATATTGAACACATTCCCATAATCGACTTTATGTGAGTGTTTCAAATATGACAAGAGTTTTAGAATCACTTAAATATCACTAGGGTAAAAGGTTCATGGTAAATGCTCTTTCGAGCACCTTATTGAGAAAAATAAGTGCTGATCAACTTCTCAGGGTATCTTTGGCTTTACAATACACGTTCATTAGTATTCTCTTCGAATTTTATTTCTCTACGTTTCTTATATTCATCCGCACTGTAACATTGATAAGTTTACGACTACCTTTCTTTCCTTCCTCGCGAACGACGCAGTATATCTACCGTCCTAAAGCTGTTTATTAGTGTAACAAACTTTACACCGAAAAACTTTCAGGGAAACTTGGTGCGTATGCGATATTACTATTTAGTTTTACTTACTTCCATTGTCACTTGATTCGAAAACCCGCGACTAAAGGTCACATGAGTTGAAGTTCTAATAGTTAAATCAAACAAAGGGAATACCGTCTTAGTGGAAAGTCTCGATTGCACAGGCTGAACAAGGATGTGGGTGTTTTCACCGAGTTTAATCTGTATCTGCGTACCATAAAGCACTTCACCTTTAATAAAGAGTGACCTGTCCGATGCTGCATCATACATAGGGCCATAGCTTACACTGGGGTGCCTCAGGTGACATATTAACTATGTGCAATTCTTTCCGAAAACCGTATTGCTAGAGGGTAATATGGTTTTAAATTGGTGCACTTCTATAAATAAACTTCCAGACTAAAAATGGGCTGTAATCGCCTTTAGTTTTGCTGGTGTGCATTTCAATCTTAAAACTGCCCGTCTAACCATGGATACACACCGAAATTTCCTCTAAAACCCTAGATTGTACAAAGAAGGTTTCCTATAAAGTTTTAGTAATTGACGGTAATAATTCGAGGCCCTAAAACCCTCCCGATGAGTCACAGTTTTTTAAGTTGTTTATTCACACTTAAGGTCTAATTCAAAGATTTCCGTCGTCCCGGGTGCCTACGTGTAGAGGCGGCGGAAGATTTTCTTGGAAATTTGATTTCCCACGTTTTTCTCCTTCGCATTATAAAATATTTTGAAGGAGGTTGCCTTCGTTGAGTGACTAGTGAAACCTTAGGTAGAAATGTTTTACTAGTGTGAGCGACGTTACCCTCAGGATTCTTGGATGAACATTGTCTTTCAAGGGACCTATCTTGTACAAGATCTAAAAACCATCCTCTTCCCTGGATGTCTGATTTAGAGCGGTTCCGCATTTTACGAAAAGCCAGTCCATATTCTGTCTCTTGTGGCTATCTTTCTGAAGAATATCTGGAGCTCCATTTCCAGAAGACAATGAATCCTCCTATGAAACGTTTGTTCCAGTCGACTGTATAATGGTCCCTTTGGGACGAACATGGTGTCAGACTCGTGAATTTCCTGGACACCCGTCATGTAAACCTCCTCCACTGAAGCTGCCCCAGCTTAAGTTAACCGAAGAAGATGGGCATTTTTAAGATGTTTGCACTGCAAAAGTTTAGAATCCGCGGTTGCGGTTCCTAGTTCCTAGCTCAGTTGAGCCCTACTGAACGCCTGAGCAACGGAGTGCCTTCCGTTCGTGACAACCAAGCCCTGGAGGGATGCTAGCTGGTCTGCGCGGTAGCTGGTGGGTGTGACGTCATGTCTGGTGAAAGCGCTCTGTTGGACCACTTTGCTCAGAAGACCCGAAGCTCTGAAGCTCCTGGATGGAGCTTCAGAGAAGTCTTAAAATCACCTATCAGCAAGAGATACATAAAAAGGTAGCTGGAGGCGGGTTGCTCGATCGTTTTGGGAGGGAATGGTTACCTTTCGGTGGATTTGGGGGCAGTGGTAGACCCCGCCGCAAAAAAGAGAATTGATCCCACGCAGCGGGATTTGAATCCACGGTGAATCACATGAAGGTGCAGAAGTGTTGTCGGATGAAACAATCAGGGTGGGCCGAGCCGCTTTTAGGTACACAGCAAACCCTCGCTGTCCCGCGTTTCGAGTTAGCTGAGAAAATGGAGTAGCGGTCAATCGACATCTCTGTGTCAGGGACGTCTGGTGTGAACTACGTTTTTGTAAGCGCGATTGCGGATGGTTGTTTGGGACAAAAGGAATGTTTAATATCTCGCGGTTTGTCGGAAATGTTATTGAATAGGCTATTCAACAATATCTTCGCTACTCCCGAAGGTTGGGAACAGATAAATAAGCTTACAGAGAGATTAGCACATTTATTAGCTGTACGCTGGGTTTGAGTCCAAGGCTCGAAAGGCGCCACTGCGGCATACCTGTATACTGCTTACCTTGATGTCCTTGGGAAATGCACCTCGTGTTTGGGGTTTGCCCCTAAGATTCTTGTTTGCGCGGGCATTTTGCCTCTAGAAAAGGTCAATTTTCTCTCGGGGTCAAGAAGGTTGATTACCACCACTTGCAAAGTAGGTAATATCACCTTTTCGAGGACTGAATTTGTTGTTGTTCCAGAATTCTTGGTGACTATGCATGTGCTTGTTTTTTTGGCCTTTTGGTGCGGTTTGACTGGCAAACTGTCTGTAAGGCCACGTCGAGTCGGCTGAAATTGGATGGCACCACCAAGAAATATTCCTTCTGGTAACACTCCCAAGAGGCTCAACTTTGCAGGGCAGTGCGCCTTAAATCTAGCCAAAAGCTTTTCGATGGACGAAGTTCACGTGCCTTATTTGACCTCAGTCGCTTTCTTTTTGTGTTTTTGTCGACTCCCAGCTTTTCCGCGATGAGCGTGGGCGACTCGGTGTAGGTAGGAATTTCCAGGTTTAGGGGCTTTGGCTATTGGGGTCAGGAGTTTACGGCTGTGTCCACAACCGGATAGCTGCTTCTGACGGAGTGGAGCTGTGGACTGCCAGTTTCTCATTTTCAGTGATTGCGGGCATGTTGCAGTAGTCCTCGATGTCGAGAATAATGCTTGTTATTGATCTGTCAGCGGACTTCTGTGTAAAGTCGACTCACTCCAGCTTAGAACTTATGAATTGGACGTGGATTTCACCGCTGCGCCTTAGTCACTCGCTAAGCAAATAAGCGATGATGTTTCCACGTAAGTTGGACGCTGCTTCCATGTAATACTAGCCTGCCAACGAGCAACACTTTCCTTGATAGTGGAGGGATATGCGGTGGTTGGTTAGAAAACGCAATCCAGAGTCGCGGTCGGCTGCGTCGTCGTGCTTTTAAGAGTACATGGGTCCAAAACTAACAACATGTTGGCCGTAAGTTTAGGGTCGAGTGGGTTGTCGCAAAGCGGAAGCCAGCTTCGCGTCTGCTTTGGTCCAGTTTTTCTACTCCTAGAAAGCTATACTCGAATATTCGCTTAATTTCTGGGTAGGCCTATTGAAGGCTAACAACACGCGCTAGAATCTTCTGTACGGCAGTTGGCGAGAATGGGGCAACTGTTGATTCTTTTCTTCTATCCTTATTTTGTACAACGTTATTCCCAGTTTTTGTTATTCCGCCTTTGCGCCTATACCAACTTTCTTGTTTTTGACCTGAACGTAAACCGTTTTTTGACCTTGTCATTGCACGTGTTGTTTAAGTCATCACGTGGTTTCGTTGTCTTGTTGACACGTGCCTTTGAGTCGGTGTGGAATTTTGGGATCCTTTAGGAATTAGCAGTTCCCAAACTGGTGTATAGAAGCCGGCGTAGTCCCACGATTTGAGGTTTGTAAAGCTTTGTTATTTTTATTATTGTATTTACAGTACCACATTTGTAGATAAACCTCCATTTGAACGCTTTGGGTTTTGGGGTTTTGCGCGTAACTCAACGTGGTCCAACAGATTGCTGGAAACAATCTATAGTACTCAAATCTTAGAACTCAATTACCCGTGGATCTCGGACGTTCACCCCAATTGGAATATTGGAACTTTGGAACCAATATGACAAGGACAAGAAGCGGCAAGTTACTCGAAACGTTATCGAACCCAGAACTTGCTAATTTGAACGATAATTCTGATATCGTTGTTGACCATGACATTTGTATTTCTCAGCCTCCTTTATTATGTCGACATTCTCCCCTAAGCCAAGCGTAGCTGGTAGTGTAAGGTCCAGCAGGCAGACGGGTAGAGATTATGCCAAAAGTAGGCTAGAGGAGGAGATATTGGAGGAAGATAGCGATAGGGCTGAAGGAGCTAGAGATCAGAAAGCTGAAGTTGGCGTCCCGGAGGCAGATGCTGTTGTCGTACGAGTCCTCTGATGATGAAAGCTCAATATCCGGCTACTGTGAACGTGGGTTTTCACCCGGTAAACAGAAGATCGAGAAATTTGTAGCGAAGTTTAACTCAGAGGAAATAGGATGCGCGCAGCCATCTATGAATCGACCTAGAAAAGGTGACGCCGCCGGGACTCGAACCGCGGCGCAAAATGGACGGCGGACATGTTAACCACTATGCTACCGCACCATCATTTAGCTTGCCGAAAATAGAGATAGATAAGTTCAGCGGAAATCCAATGGAATTTCGGAAATTTATGAAAGCATTCCAAATGAGCATAGCTGATCGGCTCTTTGATGATAGCAATAAATTGATGTACCTTCTCCATTATTGCTGTGGGGAAGCAAAGAGGCAATTGAACACTGCGTTTTCCTTCCTGGAAAGGCAGGCTATCAAAAAGCCATGGATATCCTCAGGACGCAGTTCGGCAGGCCACACGACATTGCACAGTCGTTCATGAACGAGCTACTGGTTGGAGGGCCCATTGCTCCTGGAGACGTCGATGCCTTACGAAGGTTGATTAGGAAAATGGTTAACTGTGATCTGGCATTGAAACAGATGCATTACACAGCTGACTTAAACTGCTCAACAAATCTCAAGCGCATAGTAGAACGTCTACCTCGGCATTTGCAACAAAGGTGGGCTGAAGCGGCAGACGATATACTGCGTTCGGGATCAGAGCCGGAATTCGATCACCTTGTATCCTTCCTTGACAGAAGTGTATCGATTGCCTCAAATTGCTATGGTGTTATCGCCAGTTCAAAAGATATGGTAATCAAGTGGACAAAGTAGGCTTAGAACGTCCACCTAGAAAGGCCCGCATCAACGTCGTAGCTATGAAAGCAAGTATGGCTTGTCCTCACTGTTCCCAGACTCATAGCCTTTCAGAATGTGAAGTATTTCGCACTCTACCTCAAGTCAAGAAGCTCAGTAGACTGAAAGGCCTCAAGTTATGTTTCAATTGCCTAGAGCCTAACCATAGAGCATTTGAGTGTCGCGTCCCTACACGTTGCGACATCTCAAATTGCAACCAGCGACATCACCGTCTGCTTCACAGCAGACAGCGGGTGGTCAATGAGGCTACGAAAGGTGCCAACGTCAACTCAACGGTAGTTGGGGGACCCCGGAGCTACCTTGGGTTCGTAGCAGTTAAGCTGATTGGACCAAAGGGGACTGTACTCACTCATGCCTTGTTGGACAATGGTTCTGATACCACTCTACTAACGGCAGACGTGGCAAAGCAACTTGGGATAGAAGGGAAGCGACGCGAGTAGAAGTTTCATCGGTAAATGGCCCCGATATCAAGGATACTATGGCAGTCAGCTTTGCCATTCAGTCTTTGCATGACGGATATGTTGTGGACGTCGACTGTGCCTACACCATCGGGTCACTTCCCATCGCCAAGGCTTCGATTCCGGATGAATTGCTGCTGAGTAAGTGGAAGCACCTTGCGGATGTTCAACCAGCACGAATTCCTGGAAATAACGTCTCGATTTTGATAGGAACTAATGTCCCAGAGGCCCACTGGGTTATCGAGCAACGTATGGGTTCTCCGAAACATCCCTACGCATATCTAACGGCCTTAGGGTGGGCAATTTTCGGACCAGCTCCCCTGCAGGACCCAAACGAATATCAGTGAATTGCCTCAGTACGGAACCTAGTGTTGAGGATCACATACTGACGATGTTTGAATCGGATTTCAACGAAAGTAAGGGTACAGATAAATCACTGTCCCTTGAGAACAAAGAGATCATGAAAGACACAGAGCAGTCTGTTAGCTTGTTAGATGGTCACTATCAGGTGCCGCTACCTTGGAAAGTCAACTGGAAGAACCTGCCTAGTAACCTGAGTGTAGCGGAGAAACGCCTCATTAATTTGAAAGGTCGCTTGTTGAAGGATGATGGCCTCGAAGTTAGAGTCCAACGTTCTAAACACTACCGTCTTGGGAGAATTAGCCATTGACAAACTGCTCCCTTACTATTCTTCATGGGCTAGGCTGAAACGAGCCATAGCATGGATGACGCGATTCAAATTGTACCTTCGCGTAAAGTCAAATAAAGAAGAGAAGTGTGTGCTATCACTTAGACCTCTGCAGCTTGTTGAACTGAGGGCAGCAGAATATTCACTGTTGCAATACATGCAACAGCACGCCTTTCCGCATTTATATAATTCTCTCGTTAAAAAATCACGTCCTGTTGAGTCTCAGAATGTGAACTCGACTAACTGTTTGCGGAAACTCTCTCAATACTCCTTGAAGGACTGATATGTGTCGGAGGAAGGCTGCAGAATAGTGGTTTGTCCCAATCCCGCAAGCATCCCATCATACTTCCGAGTCGACATCCCTTGACGCATTGCTTGATTAGACACTACCATGAGTTGGAAGGACATGGGTACGTCGCATGTCCTAGCTTAATGCGTCAGAAATTTTGGGTTGTCAAGACGACAGCCGCAGTCAAAAGGCTTGTGCATAGGTGTTTGTCATGCAAGGCAAGGTCGATGAAGCCTGCGGAACAGCTGATGGCGCCGCTACCACCATGCAGAGTTGATCCCGATTACGCCTTTGCCGCCACTGTTGTGGACCATTTCGGTCCTTTTTGCATGCGACGGACGACAGTCGAGGAAACGATACGGGTGTATCTTCTCGTGTTTGAAGACGTGTGCACTTCATCGAGGTAGCTCATTCCTATCGATTAACTCCTTTCTTATGGCACTTTCCCGTTTTGTTAACCGCCGTGGTTCTCCAAAGGAAATGTTCAGTGACCGAGGAAGTAACTTCGTTAGAGTCGAACTAGAACTTTGTCCATTTCTGAAATCGCTAGATTCCGATCCCGTTAATAAGAGAATGATAGCCCACGGAATTGGGTGGCACTTCAACCCACCCTATAGCAGGCAACGCGGTGGAGTTTGGGAGCGTCAGATACGATCTATTCGCCGAGTACTGAGTGCGGTCTCCCGCGAACAGGTGTTGACCGACGAATCTTTGTCTACCTTCCTAACTGATGTGGAGCGTATTTTGAATAACCAACCACTTGTGCCTGTCTACGATGACCCAGACTTAGAAGTGCTGACCCCAAGTCACCTGTTATTGTTGCGGGGACAGATTGAACTGCCAGGTACTATGGTCAATATACGCGATCCATATATCCGATGTTGGAGACAGGGGCGAAGTGTTGGCGGATACGTTTTGGCGTCGATGGTTGAAGGAATACATTCCGCTATTACAGTTACGACACAAGTGGATGCGAAACCGTCGAGATTTCCGAGTTGGAGACTTCGTATTATTCAGCGGCGAAAGTCGAAGTCGCGGATATTGGGAGAAAGGCGTCATAGTGGATGCCAGGCCCGGAAGTGATGGCCATATTCGGGAAGTATTAGTAAAGACTACATCGGGTACGATTAGGTGGGATATACATCACATCTGCCTGCTGGAAGGAGTAGAAGACAGCTAGATGCTCATCCACCCTAGGTGCACGCTGTAGATTGAGGGAAGCGTTTGCGGCTAGAGCAATTGTACCATTCTCCTTGATCTCTTTCTTGCATGCGGTGGATTGCGCTGGTAGATTAGGGAAAGCCATGCTGGCTTTGGGGGGTGTTGATTCTTTTCTCCTATCCTTATTTTGTACAACGTTATTCCCAGTTTTTGTTATTCCGCCTTTGCGCCTATACCAACTTTCTTGTTTTTGACCTGAACGTAAACCGTTCTTTGACCTTGTCATTGCACGTGTTTTTTAAGTCAACACGTGGTTTGTTGTCTTGTTGACACGTGCCTTTGAGTCGGTGTGGATTTTGGGATCCTTTAGGAATTAGCAGTTCCCAAACTGGTGTATAGAAGCCGGCGTAGTCCCACGATTTGAGGTTTGCAAAGCTTTGTTATTTTTATTATTGTATTTACAGTACCACATTTGTAGATAAACCTCCATTTGAACGCTTTGGGTTTTGGGGTTTTGCGCGTAACTCAACGTGGTCCAACAGATTGCTGGAAACAATCTATACCAACTAAAAGTCCGTGTTTGCTAGCCTTTTTTCGTGTAAACACTGCGTGAAATGATTTGCATTCAGAGTTTGTGATGACAATATCCGCCTTTTAGAAGCCAGGTAATGGGTCTTGGTAAGGATTATCCGAATGATTAAATTAAAATTGGAGTCACTATCTTGTTTGTAACGTCCAACAGCCTACGTTTTGTACCAATATCTTGAACAAGACGTTTGTTTAGTTGCTGATGAAATACAGCGTGCGTAAGTTCTGATATTTTTTCAAGTGGAAGTGCATTGTCGTGAGGACTATGTGTAAGGGGTGTGCACTGGTTTTGTGCATTTGATGAACAAGTGCTCCTAAGGTTGTACAGGACAAAATGACTCGATCGATGCGCAAGGGGGGCTGTAGCTGCATTTGGGGCTGGCCAGAAGTTCACACAGCTGCTTTCCAGGCTCTGTCCTTTCAAATGGCTGACCACTACACGGGACTTGAAGCACACAGAAAGATCCTAACGAACACTGCTCTTAAATTTATGTGTCTTGACAACCATAGGCGAAAACCGAAGATGTTCTTTGGTCGCAGCATAAGTATACTGGTCAACTTTTTTCCGCCCTATCAAGAAACACGTTCTGAGTTTTGCGTCATGGACAACTCACCTTTAGTGAAGCGGTATCACCCGCCTGCCGTTCGGAATTCTTAAAGATAAAGCGGCACCCTTCATTGGGAACCATCTTCTAGCCATACAAACAAGGGACGAGGGACTCATCAGATGCCACATTTTTCGACTTCTCAAAAGGATTTCATCGAGTCTTACACGTCTCGCTGCTCCACAAACTAAGTCTTACGGGTTTAAACTAAACATTGTACATTGAATTAAGAAGTTCCTATCAGACAGACCATTCCGAGTGATAGCAGGCCCGACCCACTCTTCTCCGGCGCCGGTCTACACTGGAGTTCCTTAAGGCTCTGTTTTGTGTCTGATATCCGTCAACGCCTCTCCGGGTGTCCATGCAAGTTCACGTATGCTTTTTGCGAACCATCTGAATTCCCGAATTTCCAATGCCATGCCCTTCCAAATGATGTGGACGCTGCAAAGCAGTGATCGCTGGACTGGTACGTTCTGCTGAATGACAAAAAGTGCTTGCATATGCCATCCGGAGGAGACTCAGCGAACGCCTATGTCTGGCATGGTGAGGACGGACCAGATGACATCACGAGGATAGAAGCAAAAAACGATTTGGTTATCTGGCTTTCTTCAAACATGTCCTTCGTACTATACCATGAGAGATCGGCCAAAAGTGCATTTGCCGTTTTGCGGATGATTCGGCGCACCTCCTTCCTCATTATTCACACGGACTTCCGAATGCTCTACGGGGCCTACGTCAGACCGCATCTTGAGTATGCTAACAGAGTTCCCCATTCGCGACGCACAAAGGATTTAACCCCTCTTGGGCGTATTGTGCGAGCTTCTGAAAAAATGGTTGCAGGCCTTAAATTTGTGGACTATGAAGCAAATCTTGTGGCGTTTAATCCCTCCCCTCTAGGGTGTCGTCGCTTCCGAGAAGCCCTAGTTCTTAATTATGTCCTGCGTGAGCGAGGTTTGGGAGCAGGTTTTTCACTGGTGACCCAGCAAACATATGCTGGGGACATGATGAAAAGATTTCCAAGCTCAGCCCGCACAGTTTCATCAGGCAATCTCTTTTCATTTTGGGTGGTTGCTGTGTAGAATAACCTTCCTCCGACGGCTATCCATCTAAAATCTAGTGCACAGCGTTATTGGACACTTTTTAAGCGAGATCTTGGGCTGATGAGCTTAACGCCCAGTGTCTTTCAGGTGTACAACAACCGCTGAACGACAAGCACAAAACCGATCCGGGAAACTTGGGCAAAAGCCTCGATCTAGTGGATCAATCCGTAAATCCGTAAAAGAGATACTGGGGAAGATTCGCCCTCTTTTCCGGTAAGCCAATACTACCCTTCAATAACAAGAATGCGAGCGGCCGCGATTGCTAGTCTGCAGTTGGTTAGATGCAAATGGACTATAAGTTATAGGTGCCATAAATGTAACTACAAAAGCGGACAGGATACTAATCCTCGGACAAACACGTAATGGGCACCATATATATGAGCAGAGATTCACTCTCTATCTCCTTCTAAAGAGGAAACAAGGTGCTAGCGATCAGCAAAATGATGTGACCCGAAGCTTACTGGGCGCACTTTATGGGATAATGTTCCACCCTCTCTACTTCGTCGTGTCCAACCTTTGCGAGTTTCGACCAGAGGATTTCCTAGCCAGCTTGCCGTTTACAGCGGACGTATTATTGATTTTTCAACAAAGATCTCTTCAGTGCGCTAGACTCAGATGAAGTGCATTAGCTTATCCTCGAAACAGCTTAACGTAGTCTGACGTGTCCGTTCAAGAAGTATCCCCTCTGGATTGGAAACAAGACACCCTCACCATCCAAACTACTGGTGATCGTCTGCTGCTCGATAACTCTAAGTCTATTGGTCTCAGTGGTATGCCTTCAGAATAATGAAGAGAGACCCGGAGCAAGACACTGCATTTAACTTGGCAATAATCGGTCCAATATGTCTAGTAAAATGCGCATTCATTCCCCTTAGCTAATTTGTCCAACTGTCCCTGGATTCAATGGCAGGCTTAAACAAGCCCGCTCTAGAAATCTCGCACAAGCCGCTACCTTTTCAACTTTTTAGGTTCATCTGACTAAGTGGGACATGGCCTTTGTTCTCCTCGCGCGAGTCTCATGTGATCTATTCGAAATTTTCTTAATGCATTTGAACCCTTATCCACAACGTGATATCTCGTACCAAAGTCGGATCTACTTACTCCACGTTCCTGGTCTCCGTCTAAGCTTATAGTAGCCATTACTATGGCCGTTTGACGTACTTTTTTGTCCGTGTCGAATTCTAAGAGACAGTCTAGAGTCTGGGAGTACAAAAACCAGAGCAATTTGAAAGAGCAACTGCGAAGCTAGACTGGCACTATCCCTGAACAAGCACAAGTGTTTATATATCGGAAGAAACAAATTAACTGTCATCGTCGCGCCCTGTAAGGACAGATCAAAAGACGTTACCTAACTAGATGTTAAGCTGAACCTACACTACTGGCTCATTTCATATATTTCGTTCCCATTTAGGAGCAACCAGTCGATATAAATAGGCTCACATGGGCTGCGAACACCCTGCGGAGCCCATAGTAGGCCGCTCATTTAACAAATGGACTAAGCGGTCTGCCTACAGACCAAGGAACGCGTAACAATAACTAAGCATGTCTAACGAGTTGGGCCGGGCCTTGGAGGCCCACCCAAAATTTCTCTGAAACCATAGTTCGGAGGAGGAAATCTTTGACAAAAAGTTTCAGCATTTGATGGCATTTATTCTGTCCCTTAAGGTCTTCCCAAGCGGGCGCAGTTTCGTTGGAAGTTGTTTGAACTTACTCGAGGTCCACCATGGGCGCAGAATTTATATTTTAATGGCTGCCAATGGCTTCGCATGATGTACCTCTGGTGACGGCGGGAAATTTGTGGAAGAGCCGGTTGCTTCACGCGTTTTATTTTGCATTGAGTTTGGAAATAGTCTCGAAACGGCAAGGACAATAATTTCGCCCTCTATGTCACTGCAAACTCAAAATTGATCCGCTTTTAACGACCTGTGTATGAAAACGTCTCCTATCATTGTGGCAGGTGTCCTGCAAAACCAAGCCAAGTAATTCGTCACAGCTAGTAAGCTTTTCGTTTTTTATAATGGTCAGTACATGCTACATCAGGCGCAAGGCTATACCGAACCATTGATAGTGATGTTGGTAGAATTCGTGCGTTCATGGGAAGGACAAGCATGCAGCACAATAAGGTTGCCAGTGCTTTCAAGTCCTGGCACAAATTAAACGGACTGAGGCCATCTTGTGGGTGCACGTAACACCCTCATCCGCTAAGTATTGTGGATATGGTGAACTACGAGCAATCCATCAGACTGGGTATGGTAGTCGCGGTACCGTCATCGCAACGCCGTACTTGGGTCCGTGGACAGCCACGTTCATGAACCTCTTGGGTGAGTCGTTTAGGGTTGTTATTGTAAGCATGATTCGCCAAGGAATTGTCATAAATTGAGACCGGCATGGATTAAGGATATTCTTGGGCCCATTGAGGGCGCACGGTGTTTCATCCCTGTCATCCAGAAAAGGCAATAAGACAGCCGTGACTACATCCGATACACAAAATAGGAGAAGTCTCAGAAAGAATTCAAGAAGGCACGATGACGTGAGTTAGACTGCGGCCCGAAATAACAAGTGGCCAAAAATGGTCACAATTCCTGACTAACCAACGTCGTCTGGACCCCCCGTTTTCTGATATCTGACGAAAACCTTGTCGATATGGGGTATACAGACGTCATTCTCATCTTCAAACAGGAGCAAAACGTGCAGTCGTTTTCGAATGAACTGAACAAAGTCATCCCGTCCTTTACTATGCACCCTGCACTCACAGTGTAAGGTAATAATAATAATGTTTATTCACAACTGGTGGGTAGCGTGATCATGAGATTAAATTCAGAACGAAGCATGAGTTTGTTCGTAGTTGTAGCTAATGGGCCGAGTTGGCGAGAAGGTATAGTCAAGAGAAGAAAGCGCTTAGTTGCGGGTGTGCCATCAAACTGGGTATGGCAGTGCGGTGCCGTCATTGCACTGCCGTACTTCGGTTTCTGGACAGCCCCGTAACGGACGTCATGTTTGAGATGATTAAGCTGGGATGTGCAATTCTGTGAGCAGCGGGGTTTTTGAGTTGGTCAAGGGAATTTGCAGAGGTAGGACGAAGCCAATGTAAGATCGCAGGTATTTTCCTGGTCCGTTTGGGGATCTCTGGGGATGTTAATCACTGACCAGGTTGGGTGGATAACAGCAAATAGGGCGTCCAAACCGGGTATTGAGCAGACTTCACACCAAGTATCCGCCCACTCAGTAGGTCTTCGTTACCCTTGCTTCCATGGGTGCACGTATGATGACGCACGTGTTCCTTGGATCCCAGGACTCAAGTCTATACCACTTGGTCTACGGCTGACACATATACACACCTCTTTGGCTTTAACTTCGCCGCGCTCAATAATGCATATGGTTGCCGAATACCGTTATTGAATAATCGATGTACACACGAGACTAACTGAGCAAATGGTGGGTTTACCCTTATAACAGTAAGACTGCAGCCTCAGCGTGGACACCCACTTGGAATTGTGGACGAATGGATTTAGTAAGCACGTGGTGAGTTCGCCAGTACAACTTTGTTTTTAAAGGGTGTATACGGAGTGCTTACGAGTTTTAATTGATTATACATTTTCCCTTTCAGAAATCCTGTCGAGTGAAAGCAGCCTCCTGAACATGAGAACTGGACTGACCACACATTACGTTTGTACCGATACAACCAATAAATAGAAACATGATTGTTTAAAGGTGGTTGTGTATTTTTAGGCATGGGGTTGGCACACGGATGACCTGTATGGATATGAAGGACCGCCGTTGGTCATTGGATTGGTCTATTATGTATATTTGGCGCATTAGTCAGTTACGAGCGTGTGTACGGGCCCTTCACTTCCCATAAGTAGCCACAGTAGGCGACGTCCAGTGCAGTTATAAGCGTGACGGCCGTCGTTGGCCATCGGATTAGGCTGCTGAGCCTAGTTGAGGCCTCGCATTCAGCGTTGCATATAGACACAGGCCTAGCAATTACCATTAGTAGCCAAGGTAGGAGATATCGACTGCAGGTATGAGTATGACAGACTCACGTTGGTTGGGCGTTAGGTTAGGATACCATGCATAGCTGAGGCCTTATTTTCACCAGCCCGCATTGATTCTGGCCTGATGTTTACTATAGGTAGCAAAGATGAGCGATATCGCGTACAGGTGTGCACGAGAAACAGTCGTTGGTCATTGGATTAGGTTACTTTACACAGGTGAGGCCTCATAAGAAGCGTCGCACATAAAATTGGGCCCAGAAGTCACAAGAATTATTCGAGATGATTGAAAACGAGTACAGTTATGGTTATGAAAGGCCGTCATTGGCCACTAAATTAGGTTGCCGTGTATGGGCGAGACCTCGTAATCAGCGTCGCACATTGAGACGAGCCTAGCAGTTATGAAGGTGGGCGATATTGAGTACAGTTATGAGTATGACAGTATGACGTGTCGTCATTAGCCGTTGGATTAGGTTATCGTGTATAGATGGGGCCTCATACAGCGCCGCACATTGACACGGACCCAACATGCTGCTGACGATAAGTAGTCGAGGTGAGTGACGACGATTACCGTTATCATGATGACCGCTTTATGATGTATTCCACCTATGGTGAGTCATATTCCTGAATAAATGATACCATTGTGTTGGTAATTTACCGAAGGTTACCTCCTGACGCTGTATTATCCACGGGTTAGTCATGCATAGCTGGGAAAAGCAATCATCCACAGAGATGGCCCTCGCACCTCCACTGCACAATTCATGCTGTTTTTGACAATGTTATACTTAATGGAAGTTGAGCTTCATAAGAAAGTGTTGTGACGAAGTTTGCTGAACAAAGTTATCTCGGTTGTCAAATAATAATAATGGTTATTCCCAAATTGTGGTGACGTACCGTCTGGCATGATCATACGTTTACAGTCAGAATGAAGCATGACTAGAGGATTTGCGGGTAGTGCGAATTGCACGAAAAGAGAACAATATCATAAACAGTGGGAAATATCCGATGAAATAATAATAGGTTGCTATCCCAACTTGTAGGGAACAATGGGCATGAGGTCCGCCTAGTTCAAGGACATGAACATGGCATGAACTGAAACCGAAAACCATTGCTGGCTACGAGTGACCTTGGGTGGTCGGGTAAATGGCCGGAGTCACAACGAGCAAAAGTGGGGATGGAGAGTATAAAGCAAACACACGTTGATGACCGATTTTCCTGGGTGGAATTTCCATTGGATAATCTGTAGATGTTATTTTATTCTTAAAGAACGCTAAAATATGGTAAAGTGCGAGTTTGCTTTACCTCTCGTAAACCGGTAGCAAAATGCTAATCGGTGATGGTCCGTGACCTTGAAATTTTGCTCACTTAAACAAAATGCTATGAGCAACATATTACCTACAAGTGTAGATGGATTAGGCTAACTCCCCGTAAAAGTCACAACCTCGAAAACCCTATAGTTCCGGCGAAAATAATTTGGATGTGCTTTTAGTGAGTGGCACAAGTTGCCGCGAAATCGGAAAAGGGTTTGAGTTCCTCGGTTTGTCCCCCGAATAATGCCCTGGGCTCCATAGTCACCCGATGCTTACTTGTCTATTGTTTGGCCAAGAGTTTAGCCATAAATGTTTAAGCGTTTGATCTTTAAGGACAGGCAAATGCAAGAGAAGCTTCTCATATGTATGGCACATACCTTTCTTAGACAAAAATACCGGCCAGTCAACAACCGGGCAACCGAAGGTCCTTCTAGTAAGTAACCAATCATAGCCGAAAAAGATGATAACAACACTTCGGGGTTCCGAATGGCATTTGGCAAGGTTGGTTGTGCACAGCCAATACTCTTGTACTTTACCCTCATAAAACGGGGCATTACAGCGGACCGGTGCTACATTTGATGATCTTCACTGAGTCATGGGAAGCACTGGATAAATCCCCTCTTCTTTTTCTTGTAAAATTCAACGACTCCGACGATTGCTAGATAGATTGCAATGCTCCAAATGCCCGTCCATTGAGCCGATGTTGAGAACGAGACAAAAGCCAGACTCTACTTACCCTCTTTTGATTAGTGATTCTGTATCAGATCCAAACTGACGCCAGGTTGCAATACTCAGCACGCGACAGGACAGTCGCGCCGGTGATTATCAATATTCTAAGGTTCGAGCCGGATTAAGACCCTATCGATCCAGTCGCAATTCCCGCACGTTTTGGTAGCCCCTTATGAGGCAAAGCAAAGCAATCTTTGGAAACGTCCACTTCTTTCTGCGAAACAGACAGCCCGAAGTATTCACTTGACGTTGAACCCGAACTCCGGGGGTCATCGCAAAAAATGAATACAAAAGACCATAAAGTGTGTAGGAATTCTTGGGCTCCAAGGCCAGTCTGTTACCAGGATACTGTAGAAATACTGCCGGAAATCGTCGGACCCGTATGGCCAAGTAGACAGCAAAAACTCAGCAACAAAGAGATTTATGAATTTTGACTTTAATTGATTCGAAGGTTAAACTAAATGCGGCTGAATTCAATTTTGCAGAAATGGCATCAGCAATGATCACAGTCGTAACGGACTGAGCGAGACTTACCGTCTATTAAAAGTGCCGGAGATTCTAGCTTGCATTTGCTTTTCTGACAACACCATGCTAGCATTTCACATCAAGACAGCAATGCATCTGCTACCACCAAGTATACAGAGCGGCCTAGATTGTAGCGGACTAGGACCTTATCAGCGTGTTCGAACAAACTAACAAGCAAAGTAAGCAATAAAAAATCACAAAATCACAATAAGAAAAGAATGAGTAGTCAAATGAGGACTCACGAATGCGTCGATCCAGTAGTCTACTACACCGATCCAACTGCAGTAACCGGCTGCGAAAGAAATATTCACTCGTAGCAATTTCCCACGGATGATTCACGTGTGAGTGATATATTCCACGATAGGAAAGTTATTTCACGGCTCAAAAATGTCACGAGGATTTATTGTGACGTTCGACAGTTGACGCAGACACAGAGATCTAGTTCCACTGCTTCAGCAGTCGGCAAACAGTCCAACGGAGCTTAAATACACTCGTTCAGCAAGAGGCCAGCAAGTCGCGACGGAAAAATGTGTATTCGTAACATTAAAACCAACGTCATGATAAAATATGTACGACAGTTACAAAGTGTAGTTTAAGTTCAAGAAAAATGGTAAATATGTGACAACGGATTACAGACACTTCAGGATACTTCACTTCAGTCAATCATTTTATCAGCTATAAACCGCTTACCGTAGACACATTGATTCAGGCTACTACAGTTTGGATCCCCGGAAGGAAAAAATTGCGGGAGATACGGCCAAGCCTTGGAGGCAATGACATGTTCAGTTAATTTGGGAATTGGATAGATGAGCATTTAAAACAAAGCCTTGACGCACCTGCGCCACTGATTGCGCCATTTGGTCATGTCTGTCAGTGGCACGAGCTGTTATTGAGTTGAGTTCCGGAGTCTCCATCCAGATAGGCGGCAGTCACCCACCCGACTAAGTACACCGATTAATGCTTCCATACTTTGTAGCCAGGTCATAAACTGTCCATCTGTCGAAAACTTGCACTCCGTACACAACTGTGCGAAATGACCTCTGAAAAGCATATGATCTTCTGGCTTGCGGGGTACATATCCTAACCGGCTTAACATATAAGGTGTGAGTACTTCACCCAGATACGGCCATTCCGTCTTCCTAAGACCATCTGGCGTACCGCAGCATTATTAATCTGATGTTCCTGCCAGACAATGCTCCGGAGACACCGATGGTCAAACACTGACATCTTTCGCATGTTCTTAGCGCGTAGGGGTCACTTTCCTAGTCCATAAAGCAGTTCCGACTACAACACCGCAGTGTAAACCCTGCTCTTGACGAACTCACGTCACGCCGGCGCCATAGGTGTCGGAGGTTGGCAGAAGCTGCCCTGGCTTTCCCGATTCGGAAAATAATCGCTTTTTCAGCTAGTCCACCGGAACTTACACAACTGACAGATTTACCTACCAATTCGACTGATTTGTCCGAGAGTGTGAGGTTCGGTTTTGATCCAACCTAATCTTCAACCAACACTTTACACTGTGCTGGTGTGAACCGCGTACCAAACCACGTGGCAGATTTACTAAGTTTATTTAAAATCGTTTGCACTTAAAGAGTATATGAACCAGCGCATTGTTGTCCGAATAGTCAGTGTCTAGGAGAGAGCGTCTCGGGAGCATTTCAATTCGTGAGGTTTCAGAGGCAGGCAGAGGAATTTCAAGCAGCATATCAATAACAACTTTGAAGAGGGAAGGTGAGAGAGGGTTGCCTTGTCTTACACTACTAGACGTGGTGAACTCAGGCGAAAGCTTTCCGTTAATTCGTACGCGCCCACATGCGTTCGCGTACAGTACCCTCATAAATAATATAAATTTTAAAGGGACACCTTCGTTTGCTAGACACTGCCAAAGCTTCTGATGGCCGAAAGAATCAAAAGCAGTTTTCAGATCAAGAAAAGTGAATAACGTCGGATGTCTGAAGGAATGGCACTTTTCAAGAATCCACCTCAAGTAAAATATCTGACTGATGCATCCTCGATGGGGGAAAAAGGCCTCCTGATTCTATCAAATCTGTCCCTCCCGATAATCCATAAAACTGTGCAAAATAATGCGATGGACACCTAGCTGATACTACGATGGCTTTCACAGGACGTTCTTGTGCCCTTTTTGAAAACTGGGATGATGGTCGAGGAGCTCCATTCGGCCGTTGTCAATCGTTCTGTATTATGGCTGTCAGACTGTCCACCAGGGCCTCACCAACTTGTTTGAAGTATGTGGGGTGTAAACCATCCGCACAAGGTGCCTTGGCGCGCTTGATGATTGATACCTTACACTTGATTATGGTTTTTGATGGCGTGTTGGTCTTGGTGTTCCATTCGAGCCCGTTTGGTTCTTCCAGCGGTTATGGTGAAGGAGACCACCTGAACTGTTTCTTGGAGTGCTCAGCCCACTAATCAAGACAACGATTGAGAGAGTTACTTACCATTCCGTCCGTTTCGCATATTTTTACAGACACCTGCCCTCCTTTAACCAATTGATTGAATCACTTGAAACGGGGTGCGGCTGTTGCCTGCAACGAAAGGTTTCTTCATCATTTGGGTCTTCAAACTTTAACCAGCTTTCTTTGTCATTCTTAAAGCTCCTGATTATCTAATGCTTGAGGCTTCTGTGTGTGCCATGACGCTAGTTGGTGGCATGACGTTTTAGGCAGCAATAAGATCTGCTGTTCTTGATGATATTGGGTGTCCTTTTAGTCGAGTCAGATGGTTTGGACAAACATTTCTGGGGGTTGAGAGCACTGCTTATTTAGCTCGCCTCAACCTCCAAGCTATCCTCGTCATCCACGCGACTGTGCGTTTCCAGTAAGTTTCCATTCAGAGCAGCTCTATACTCTTGAGCTGTTAAAACTGGCCAAAATTGATGAGCGGACCTGCTTACGACTGGCATGCATAATACTGATGGAAGGCGGAGTGACAACCGGGTCCGCACAATGGCATGATATGAGTCAAGCCTCAGAAAGAACAACAATCCTTAATAAGGTGTCAGTTGGACTGCTGTTATAAGTGGTACTTGGTGGACTGACGGTGATAAGCGAAACTTTGAATCGTGAGCATTGGGCTTGATTCCGCCCTGTTATACGCCATGCTGGTCACATCTTCACACTCAGCTGGGTGTTAGCGCAACGCTATATATACGGATGGCTACAATCACGGTGTGCCTTTACATAAAGGAGGGTGATTTTTGTGATCGGCTAGTGCTCTTAATCACACTCACCCGAAGTGTGGTGCGCTTGAGTGTTGTGGACATAATCTGGTCCTTAGATTCACGTGGGTATGTATGGTAAACACTTTAAAAGCTTCCTCTCAAGAAGTGATGTTCTGTGAGAATGTTGTTGAACTACGATGAATCAATGAAGCGAAAGCCTGATCTTCCTCAAAACCCAGGTGCTCGAGTCGTTGCTGATGAGAATTCTGTCAAACTTGAATTACACGGACAACGTCCTCTTCATCTTTGATGACAAAGGACACGCACAAACTTTATTACATAACCTATCATCTTATCATTCTTCGGCATGCACCTTGCACTTCCAAAGTTTAGAGTCATGCTTCAGAAAGTGTAGTCTTTGAACAGATCTCTCGCAGTTGAAGCAGAAGCGTTAAAGGTTGTGGAAAAATTTGCATATCTCGGTAGTTGCATTAGCCTCAACGTAAATGTTTATGATAAAACCAGTGAGGAATTCTTGAAAGCCCGCATTATGCTTGCTATTTTGCACCACTTATTGCGAATCACTGTATCCCAAGGGCCGTATGCACTACGCTACAGCAAGGGCTGTATTGCTGTATGGTTGCGAAGCAGGGCCTCTGCGGGTAGAAGACATTTCGAATGTTTGAACACCATTATCTCAGAAACATTGCTGGTGTCGGATGGTGTAAACGAATTTGTAACGAGATAATTAGAAAATTGTTATTCGCCTATCCATTACGTACCGCAGTCACGTAAAACACCCAGCACTATAAGCTGCGATGACAGGAATATGTGCGGCGTACACCAAGCCATCGTCCACCAGGGCAAGAGTTGTTCCTTGCGCTTCTTTCAGAACCACACAAGCTACGAGTTGGATGGATGGCTCAGCAGGATTCTGTCCGCTTTCCAGAATGGGGTCCCCGTGAACATCTGCCACCCCTTGGAGGTATTGCCGTAACAGCGCCCAGTCGCCCTCTCTCCCCTACACAGATACCGATCCGGCCACCCGATGCATTGATAACTTTTATAACTCGCTATTTTTATTCGCTGATCGTCACCTAGTCCTCTTCAGTTTGGACGGAGCTGATGCGAAACTTAATCAACTAACGTCCATAAGACTTGGCTTGGCCACAGAAGACTGCAGTCTTACAGTAAATCAGTCGTTGGGCGCACATACGTTTTGAAATGTGTTTTACACGAACTCACCACTCAAATTCTAAGATGGTATTGTAGAAACCGGATTGCAAGGGTCGATTTCAGCCAGTAATTTCTTCCGAATTCTTCACAGGCGTTAGTATTTGGGAGAGCAAAGAACTACCTTCATACCGTTAGTGTCAAGAACTTGAGGTACAACTTTTCGTGGACATAAACTATGCTTTGTGAGTGAGCATACGCAGCTTGGAAAATAGAGAACCGCAAGGAAACAAAAACGTTCCACACAGCCTTGTTGCCAGTACCACGCACTTTTCGGGTCAATTAGATTTGCAAATTAGTTAGTAAAGTGGTTGACTGACCTCGACGTTAAGTAGTCTCCGGGCAGTTCGACTTCAAACAACCTGCAATGATTCCGTTATATGGGCGAATACACACTGCTGTTTTTCAATTAGCCCTGGCTGTTCCGTCTTCTCACGTGTTAGGTTGAAACGCTCAGAAGGATGAGAATATATGCTGAGTGGTTGTATCAGACTGAGATGGGGATTTATATTAAGGACTAGGTTTACCCAGTCCAGTGCCTGCACTGATGTACAAACTTTAAACCAGATCAAATGCTCCCCGCCGCATTTGTCCGTCTGATGTTTACCAATAAAATTAATTGCATTTCCGTTTCCACTACATTGTACTTCTATCCACTTTTCTGACATTTCCCTGACCGTTCTCCTAACTCGGACAAATCTTCTGGGAACAAAGTTTATCTATGGGCATGGTCGTCTTCCAGCGACTCGGCTCCTGTTTAGAAACGCAAACTCACCACTGGACAGTCGTGCCATGGAGTAGAGAAATAACGGAATTTTTGTCGACCAGATCGGTCAAAATTTTTACATCATTAGCAGCTGTCCAAGATAGTCAAACATATCTGGTAATCAGGTTTTGGATTGGCAGTTACTTGGCATCCAACGGCAACAGAAGCACGCTAAAAGGAACCCGAAATTTGCATACAAGTGTCAGTTGGAAACCAAGTAGAAACCTCATATAGACTGCTACTTTGTGACAGAAAAATAGTCTTGTACATAGCAAGATAGATGCACACGTTCACATTTACTAAACCACTGTGAGGAGATAACTATTCCTACGTGAATGAACAGATGAAAAGACTCAAGCGGGTTGTCTGCGCGGTAGAAAATTGAACTTTCAAGACCCAGTCTCTTTAAACAACCATGCAATTTGAACATCATCTAACAAACCATATTGTCCTGATGCACACTTTCATTAATACTTTTCATTCTGGGTGACGAAGGCTGGCGTGATCATCCTACTAACTTCCGATCGGCACATCAAACGTGCTAAACTGTCTACGTCAATTTGAAATAATAAAACATACTTTTTCAGTACACTAACAGTCGTGAATTTGAAACCGAGACAGGAGACAGACGGGTCTGCCCTCGACATACCTCACCTTACATGGGGGAAGCCAATCGCTGTCCTAAGCTGGTACATGAAGATTTATCTCAGAAAATTTGGACTGCGTTCAGGCCAGAAGATCAATAGTCCCCTCATTTTGCACGAAACCAGAATGCGGATATCATCAACGAGCCAAATTTTTCGCGTCTTATCCTAAACACCTGCGGAAGGTTATTGCATTGCGTATTCACACAGAGGCCATGGGGGCTGTTATTAAATAAAAGGTTCAGCAGCAAGAATGACGAGTGGTGCACATCTACCCGAATGTGCGAGTATGTGCACCAGATATAGGTTCTGCTTCCACACTGAACATCTTGTGGCACTCGTTATCAGCCTTCACACCGTACCTTGTAAACTTCGATGAACTGAGTGTTCTCGAATGCAGAACGTTACACTCATTTGCTCAAGTGCACAATCAGGCCGATACACACCGGAGGCTGGTTCACGATCCAGTGCTTCGTTCATCAAGTCGTAGTTTGCACATGACGTTACGAGATAAACCTAAATCAGTTAGCAGTTGTGGGCCTTGAGACACTGGAATCTTAGGTCAACGGAACTACTGACACAAAGTTCGGGTCACTGAAATGGTAACAATCGTTGACGGTGACGTACAGCAAATTCCGGGCGTTATTACATCTTCTTCTCGAGGCTGCACTACAAATTACTCAGTGTGACCAAACGCAATCCAACGTAACAAAATTTTATTTTCAATAAGTAGGCGGATCAAATTCAGTGGCTAAATTCATGACGTCGCTAGTATCCATGTCTATTTTTCAGATGAAGCGAAACGATGAGAAAAACGACAACCTTCGTACGGTTTATCCAACTTGACGTGCAAAAGGTGTTCTACGAACTGTCCTAGAAACTTGTTTACCTGGCACGTATCCGATCCGGTCAGGTTACTTTACGAGGACGTGGACCGGTAAAGACACGCACTCCTTCAGGGAGTAATTTAGAGTCATTGTCATCCTTAATGTAGACCCTAATCAAGGACACAGACTCCAATATTGCGTAATAGCTATTGCTTGGGCTCAGCAATGGCAAATTATCTTCCAATACGAGGAATCTTAGTGACACTCCCTTCTTCATTTGTCCGGATTTGCGACTCAACTGTCACAAAAGCCAATGTTGTGTACAATAGTATTACACAGTCCAGTGAGGCCGTGAATGGTTTGGCTTCATCAGTAGCTTATTTGAGTAACGCTATCGAACTTGTATCCTGTTTGTAATGTGTATCGGAGTTGGTAAAACCGGGCAATTATACAAACCAACACAGCAAAACTCACTGTTTCTGGTGCTCCAAGTATGCGCTGGCTTGCGGCAACTTATAGTACATCTTCATACACAATTAATTTTCTTTTCGGTATACTTTTGAATTAGGTTACCTAGCTCGACCATTGCTTGCTTGAATCGGAGGACAGGCTCCGAAGACAGGCATGTAGAAACCTCTTGCTCTACCTGTTGAAGATAATGGTGTTTTAGAATAGGCCTCGGCATTGAGGTGACAACCTTCCTTTCTTTCTGTTATCCATAGTTTGAAACACAATAAGCCACTAGCCACTTTGTTAGCTTCCGTCACTCATCATTCGTATCAGCCCTCTCATGAGGATATGCTCTTAGTCAGTTAGAACGGTTAGAAACTTTCACAGACGCTTACTTTTGTAGGAAGCATGATAATTAAATGGAACCGGTTAATTTAAGATAACGACACTCGAAAGAAGACGTCTAGCCCTGTATTCAGCACGGGTCTATCACGGAAACCGTGTCCTTCCGTGATAGTCCGTCTGTCGGCAGTTCCAAAGTTGAACCTTCTCGTTGAAGAGAAAAACGGCATTGTCTAGTTAGATGATAGGTTGGGAAATTACAGCGACCCGCCAGAATCTGTTTTGTTCTTTGCTAGAATCGTCACCGGTTTCGTCGTCCACATTTTTCTATGGGAAATGATTTGAGCGAGTATGAGAACATGGTTGATGCACCGATGGGGGGTTAGGGATGGATTATACCAATTCAGGAATTAATTTTCGTAAAATACTTATCGGAGTGAGGGATAGGCCGAGTGAACACATCCCGATGAACTCATCATCACTGCGAGTTCCCAGCACTTCGTGCAATGTTAAGCAATATAATTTCTGCGGTGCCAGTGTCTCTTCTACTTCAGGCTCCATGTTGCAAAAATGCAAGATCCCGAAATTACGTACACCCAAGTCCAGAACGTTTCAAGCATCCCTGACGCTACCTGACTAGGAAGTCTTCATAAGCGGATCGGTTGATCGACACAACCAGAACAGTTAATAGGTCGTCGCTAGAGGCATCACACAAACTAGTAACACTGTTCACGTGCGAATAGTTTTCCCTGTTCATATACGATAAGTCGTGTGCATCCGGTATAGGACTAATGGATACTGAAGACATGCTCACCTCACATGTCAGAGGTCTAGACTGCAAATTCCAACACTGCTGAGGATGTTCACTATCAATGATTTCTAAATAAGAGCAAAACTTGATTCCGACGACTCGCTCTTTAGTGTAGAGTCCTCAGAATAACTGAAGGAAGGCTGTTCAAACGAGAGTAAGTTAAACGTGGAAAACAATCCGTCCTCGAAAATATCAGTTGCGAACATCCTTTCTTAAACACAAGAAGGTGAGCATGCACCAGGAAAAGCCATCAAACTATCTAAAGTCCCCTTGCGCCTGAGAGAAATATCGTAACCTAAATGGGTTTTCTGTCCTTATTTTTTACCCGGGTTTTCCTTACAGTCTTCGATTTATTCGGACCTAATATGTAATGCGATTCAAGGGTGGATGTTACCTGTTGATGCCAGAGACCTTGTGAACCAAGTTGCCCAATTTCTTAAAATAAACAGTACTTTTATCAACACCTCGCTTGTGAAAACCAAATATTCGGTGGGGCTACATATTTTCGACTCTGTAGGGACCCAAAATGAAACAGTTATGCTAAACTTTTTGGTTTGCTTGGAAACATTTGGTGAGGTGCTGCAAAGATCAATGAACAGACGCTGGAAAACCAATGTCCGGAATAGCTATGTTACATGGTAGAAAGATGTGATCTCTAGGAGACATAGCTTCCTTCTGCATTGCTGAAAACATAACAGGAGAAGGATCATCTGGTAAAGCCATTGAACAGCTTGCTACTTCTCATTATCCAATCTCCATTGGTGATGGAAAAACGCCAAGTCCTCTCCTCCGGACTGTCTTTAGTCACCGTAGAGGAAATCTACGGGGAAAACGTCATGCGAAGCAGTGTCTCACCCACTAACCTGCTCGGCTTCGCACCGAAAAACCCATCTAACAACATAACTCTGGACAAATCATCCGTTTCAGGGCATGAACGGCTAACTTAGCTACACAGTCATATTTACTCTGCATGCACCGTGGTCTCGCCTTGCTCATTTATTTTCATTCCTCCAGCTCTCAGCGCTGTAGACAAACCGTAGACCAGTCATCCATCATAAAGTTCAAAGCTGCTGGTCTAAAGTGGCCAGCATATGGTCGCAGCATTCCTAGGTTAGTATCGCCAACACACGGATACCAATTCGCATACATTCATGTGTGTTCTGCTAAGGCTAAGTTCATTCATCGTTTTGTGTAGCCGTTTTTGTTTATGTGAACTCGTGTATCGGTGGATCGATGAGGTTTTCGATGATAACAGACCAGTGACAACATGTGAGACTATTTCGCTGTCGGAGTTTTGTCTAATGGTGTCTCGGCTGTAATTTATGCAAAAGGTCCGACAGGTATCCAGGTATCCGTCGGAGGAGAATTTGGTCGCAGTGAGAACGCACAACGTAGAACCATTACATTTGGATGCAAATGAAAAGCGTGATGAATGATGTAAATTTGTCCCCATCAACAACTAAACTGAGGCTGAACTGTCAGTTTTTCTTACCTCGGGATAGCATAATTTTTGGTTTCACATATCATCGCATTCTTTGTTAGTTTCCACACACCCGTCTGAATTCTTTTTAAAATCGTAACGTAACATTTATAGGCCTTATGATCCTAGGTTCGCTTATACGAATTTGAAATTTCAAGGTTATAAAGCAAATTCGGCCAATTCGGGTACCGACACATTATGGCATTATTCTTCTGGTCATTAAAAATATATTTGGCAGCTAACTCGAGAGGATCTTTCGTCCAATGTTTAGCAAATGTGGGTATTTTCAAGGCTGTGCGTTACAAGCAAGTTCTTGAAACAATGCTACCCATAAGGTTGCGGAATGTTTCTTGACAATCCATAACTGGTTTCACACCCATTTTGGCTGATCAGGTAAGCACAATACCCGAGTTTCCTGAGGATTATGAAACTTGAACTCCTTTTATGAAATTCGAGAACTACAATCACTTGCACACTAATGGGATTTTAAGTGAATCGCAGCTGGATTTCTCGTTTATGGTGCTATGCACAAAGGCTGCCTCATGTTTCAGTTGATAAAATATCTGAAATGTCGCGGATTATTTTATCGAATATTGCACCAATAGAAACAAGAGGCGTCCTTTGTATAGCATATTCAGCTGAGGAATGTGAGAGGCGAAGGATTCAGTTGAGTCTTTAATTAAAACCCCATTACTATACAGGCAGTTTACTTCGTCTTTGTTCTCAAGACAAAATATGTACTCAGTTCTTGGTGCGAAGCTATCTGTGAAACACCACGGGTATGAGTCGAATCGGAGTTGGTGCAGACCATGCAATCGTCCGTGTGTCACAAATAGCAAAATCGTTTTTTCAATGATGCTATCACTGAACAGAAAAGTTTAGTATTTAGCAGGCCGGGACCAAAAGGTAACAAGTGGACTAAGGGAAGAGTTTAGGTAGTCACGAAATAAATGAGTAAGGATTTATCTCACAGACTTGTAGGTACTGGGCTGAATGGTAAAAGAAATCATGTGTTACCTTCGCGGATAATCAAGCAATCATTAAATCATGCAGCTGACAAACGATTGAACGACAAGCCACGTCGGGAGTTCAACTCTTGTTGGAGTCCATACGTTAGGGAATGAGGATCGGTCCAGTTAAACTGTCTGGGCCTCATTTTCGCTCAAAAAAGCCTACTCAAAATAACTAGGTTGTTAATTCTGGCAGCGAGTGCTTTAAATCCACTTCTAAAACGGATCTGCTAGCTGTACGAGTCTAGTATGGATCATATGCTCCTGATTAAAAAATTGTGTAGCTGTCAATCATACGGTCACCGCACCGTCAGGGAGGGACAAAATACCATCGCATAGCATAAATTTCCTTGTGTATGACTATGACCGACCTTGGAGCAACTGGGTAAATTCTTAGTTTACCGATTTTTAGCCGTCACGCCCTTTGTGAAGATTTGTGAATAATTGGGATAATCGATCTGACTGAGCCTATGTACTGAAATTTAGCAACCAAAAGTCGTCAGGGATCGCGCTGAATCTAGTCAAGAAATTGTCGGACTACAGCGAGTAAACTCCACAGTCCCTTTGCAAACTTCCTCACTTACGTGAACAACGGCTTTTGACAGTCGTGATAAGCTACTTTTTATAGCGAATTGACTATATATATGAATAGCTGGTAATTTGTCTGTCCGATCAGTTGGACGCCCAGCAGACATTCACCTCTCGATTAGGTGAGGCAGTTAAACCGATTCACAGCAAACGATTACGAGGCCGGTCGTAAACTGGTCCCTGCAGGAGGGAAGACGCTGTAGCTAATTTCGTAACTTGGTGCTCATTCATTGTTGGGGCGTCCTTACAAAAGAACTTGCATGCATTATTTAATTCCAATTTACCAACAGATTAATTAGATTAATTTTACTATTATTAGCCCACAACATTTGGTAACGCACTATTATGTTCGTCAGTGAATTTTACGAAACCAAGCAGATTTGTTACCTGTGGTGGTTTGATCACTATAAAACGGTACCGGTGGTGAGGTTTGCATTAAAATGCAAAAGATTAACCCATCCAAATTATGCTGATCACATTTTACATCCCAGTAAATAAACCGAGTACGAACTGTGCTTTCGGAGGACAAGGATAACTTCCTCGTTATTTTCGAAGAACGTTTTCAAAGAATTCCATCTACTGAGTAACATATTCATACGGGAATTCATGCTTTTGTAACCTTGTCATATCAGTAACCTACAACGGTTTATCCTTTTACCTTTCACTGCATAAACAAGGGCAGTTTTGGATTACCGCTAGCTCTCCTTTCCCAGGTGGTTCCATTTTCAGCGTGCTGAAACCTCAGTAAACTGTGAGCATTCCGGTCTAAAACTACAATGCTTTTTACGTCCTTCCTCAGAACAGGGGAATGAAGGCGTTTAAAGGCAAATCTGACGACATAGAGCCATTGAATACCTTGAGAATTTGTAATAAAAAACTCCCCATTGTACGCCCTGACAACGAATGGATCCAGTCTCGGCTTTTTGAAATCAATGAATACATCTTAACTCGCCACTTTGCTTTGAAAGATGACGTATTAAAATTTTGCACGTCACACGTTCGTTCAGTACTAAACAACCAAATTTACAATACGAACAGTGAGACAGGCCCTTCGGCAGTCAGTCGCAGCATAGTAACTGTCATCCAGTCCACCGGAAAGACACACATAGAAGCGTAAAAATGAGCGCAAATCATGTAGTATTATTTCCGCTGAGTTTCTGGATGGTACGTAGGTTAGCTACCTACTGTCTTCCCTGGGAGTCTTCCAAGTCGGCCTTGAACACTGGATGTTACCTTGCCTCGTGGTCTCTCAGTGTGGTTCACAAAACAGAAAAGCCTTGATCACTCTAACAAATTCAAACAACATAACGAAGTCCAGCTACTGATTACATGTTTACGTGGACCATGGCATTTTTATTCGCTGATTCAGGTTTTCAAGAACTACGTCGTGTAGTACCACCAAGACTGCCCCGCATTTACTGTAGCATTCTACTAGTTTTCCCTTTTTACACTTAACAGTTGAATGTGTAATGCGGCTGTGTAACTTCATATCACCTAATTACATTAATTGCAGAGGTGCTCCGTACTGCTCACGGGCAAAACAGGAAGCCTTACGGACGTAATACACTATTAATAAGGTTGCTGAAGTCTCTTCGACAACCCACGATCGGTTTCACCCTTATTGGGGTTAATGATGTAACCTCATTTCCCGAGTTTCCGTCAACCTTATGTCCTAATTGAACATCAGTTGCACGAAGTTTGACTTATACATACGTCTGCATAGCGATTTGATTGTGACGAAAGGCTCCTCGCTTGTGGTTTTCCTCTATAGGCCCGTTTATATAAATCCTCTTTCGCTGAAATGAAACAACCAACAGTTCAACCGTCACCCAAAAAATGTGTGGCTGAATTCGTTCGCACATTCCTGCGATTGCAATGAACAGTCTGAAAAATCAGTTGACAAAGGCTCGCGGCAGACGCAGGCAGTCATACGACTCCACAAAAACAATACTGTCTGAAATTGCTGAACTAACGTTATAGGTTAACTTCGGCTTGAGCGGTATGGGTACCGAGCGAATCATCATGCTTTTATTTGGTGACTTCTATTCCGCTGTGTGAATAACACTAGCCACCCTGGAGGTAAAAATCAACTCCAATGCCTATAATTCATCCTAAACTCTTCCCACCATGCCATGTTTGACAGTACAATTTACTAACATCATTTTTGTCGCGAGGTTCGTAACATCCCAGGCTACAAGTTTATGGAAGAGTATTTTGATACTCGATGCCCAATAGAAGTAAAGTAATCGTGACATGCCTGGCCTGTGTTCACTTACTTAGCACATAAATAACTCGTACTCTGGCTCAAGTTCCGCCCGTCAACGTTCACCTCTTCATCTGAATCTGTGACACCAATGGGGATTGTCTCTGTGTTATTGGACATTTCAGGCACGGGACTTTTGTGGTACTCTAGCCACTCGATTCTCGCAGTCCTGTCTACAGTGAGTGGTATGCAGACTAATGTTATAGTAAGAGGAGTCGACTACCTATAGGACATCCAAGCAAGGATTGCAGTGAAAAAACACGAACGTCAGCTTCGGCCAATGAATAGAAGTGCACTGACAATTAACGTATTCACAGTGATAAAGTTGACGAAACATGCTAATCACTTACGCACAACCTAGCCTGGTCACAACAAATAACTTCTGGAAAATCCAAGTAACGATCTCGCACGACTGACCATCCAGCGACTGGTGCTTCCAAATCCTTAGAAAGCAGGAAGTTGTTTGGTTAGTGCTGAAATGGGGACTCCAAGTACATATACTCGAACAAAAAGACGACTGAGTATGGACTCGAACTGCTGACCTCCCGCCTACAGAGAGCGAGCGTCCTCAGTAGCTTAGTCATTAGAGCGCCAGGCCGATAATCAGGAGGTCGGCGATTCTATTCCATATCTGGGTGTGTATTTTACCTTATACTAAATGTATTTGAACTTTTCATTTCAAGGTTCCCAGTCAAACAATAATCAGCAGCAAAAGACCATGCAGTAAAAGGAAGTGTTGGTTTGTTAACAGTGAATATAACGTCCAAAATCTAATTGTTATTTCCTGTAGGCCTGGTTGACGAATTTTGTGGAACTTTCCGAGTTGCCTCTTCTGATAATAAGTGATCACGAATGACAAATAAAGAAGGAATTATTTGTGTGCTAAACGGGTCGGTTAGTTGAGAAGTCTAGTTGCAGCCAAAGCACCTCAAAAACCATACCTAAATTGGTCGCCGGATGAAACTCATTGTCAGGTAGCCTTTTATTCGTGGGCCGATGGACAAGGAGTAATTCATCGGAAATATTATGATGAGGCGCACACCGACGGGCGCATCAAGATGCACTCAATCGAAGCGGAAAATAAGAACTTCATCTCATCGCGATTTCCCCGTAAATTAGTGGCGCATTTGGGCCATCTTGGCAGATTTGCGTAGCAAAGCGTGTCAGATTTAGCTATTTTGGCTGACAGGGTTCGTCATCCGTCAAAAATCCTACTTACCAACAGAAGTGTTATTACAAATCTCTGAGTTGTAAGTTAATTTCTTCACGGGGTAGTGAACCAGTTTGTTAGATCGCTATGAGTTTTCGCCTGAGAAAAGTTGGCCTTCCTAGAAAAAAAGGAGTAGGACAAAACACCGATAGGCACCTTGGTTCCCATTGTTCAAGGACTAAGTTGCACGCAGATCTACACAAGAGCTAGTCTTTTAGAATGCCACATTCTTTAGGCATTAGTATTCCCGAGTTCAGTTGGATCTCATGCTACTTCCGGAACGTACTAAAACATCTCACTTCATAAGACCCAATTTTTCTTCATTTTTGTAAGCTTTTGGTTTGCGTTGCTGTTAATCCAGAATTATTAGTTTAACTTCATTTCACCACTAATTTTCGAAGCGTCGCGCATCATGGAATCAGATTCATCGCAATTTAGACAACTGAACCATCTAGAAATTGACAACCCACATAGATGTGTCTATCTAAACTTCTCAGCGGCCCAGTATCACTCCTTAAAGTAAACTACTCACAAGGTTTCTGAAAGCTCCGCGATATCCCGCGACCGGCTTCTTCCTTCTTGGGGCCCATCAAATAGGCACATTCTCAGAGTTTCCATCAACCTTCTGTAGCACTTGAATCCACCCTGCACTAAACTCCCCAATTACACTCATTTGCATACCAATTTGGCTTTCACAGGAGGATGACTTAAATCCCAGCTGAATCTCTTTTTCATGCTCTTTCTCCTCATTTGTTTTTATGTGGCACAATGTCTGCGTTACGATTCAGGTTTCCTGGTTGACGTGATGTGAGCTCCTGAACTTCTGTTACTTTGAAATTTCCGATAAAATATATGCGAGTTCACTGGATTAACGGATGAGCTGTGATCCAAATGTCCCCACACAAAGACACTTTATTTTTGTTTCATAAGTTTTACGCAGCTATAATTTGAGTTTCAGTGGACAGCCTTTAGTCACCGATGTGTTTCGGTTCAGAGGCTCTAGTAACATATGCTTATCATAGGTCCATAAGCTTTAATCATCGCGATCTCATGATGCAAAGACATAGTGAACGAGAAACAATAGTTATTTTTTGAGTGCATCATACAATAAGAAAACAATAGTTTGGTAGAGCTGGCAACGGCCCACTTGCTCAAGGATAACAGGTAAAGAAATAGTCTACGCTGTCTTTCCGTGTTAAGCCACGCCTTGTTTTTCAAAACCCCTTGGTGCTGTTCTAAAGTGTAGCTTTTCAAAGTAACTCTATCTTTCAAGAAAACCTAAAAACCTGGTTACGTACTCGATGTGCGAATCAAAAGACCGTTTTATCCTTTTCCGAGACACATTTTGACGAAAATTTGACTAAAAACTGCTTGCTTCTTATTTGAGAAGTATCCCCTCTGGAGATCAAAAACCTGATGCAAGATCCAATTGTTTTTCTGAGTACTAGTCTCCTCTAAGAACAACCTCTCTACAAAGGGGCAAGTTTCTTAGGAAAGCTGGGGCAAGTAAAATACAAAAGAGATATATTTTAGTAGCCGCAGACATTTCCTTCGACAGTCAGAATTGTTGAGCGAGTGAATTTCAAATGGCATTGTCAACATATTTACCCTTGTATTACCAAAAACTGCTTTTTAAGGTGATATCCTTCATGGGGATTGTAGTGTTATCAAGTTCCGTACTATGTCATTCCTCAGCTTAGTGTGCTTTGGAATTATCAGGTAACACCGAATGTTTGATCAACGCAAAACAGTCAGTTACTTCGACGACGAAGTATCTATAGTTATAATTTTGACATTATGAATATCATGACCGGTTGTGTGCTGCACGTGAGAACGAAAGTTTCGCACAGCTCAATGCGTTAACACTGCTCCGGATTTTCTCGTCCATCACTGATACTGATGGACAGACAGTATTATTCATCCGCGTCCAAAAGGATGCAATCTCCTAGCTTTTTTCTCATCTTTAATATGGGTGACGGGATTTTTTTTAAATCGGAAACTGCATCGTATTGATTACTCCCTTCGAGCGTTCCAGTCAACAAATGCGCATTAACTGCGAACAACTCCACTCTCTTTTATTAGACGAGTGCCGGATTGATGGCTGGGCTTCGAATTTGACCTTCCACTTTCAGCCCCTGGGTACGTGTGCCTAAGTGGAAGACTGAGTGGTCTTCCCTAACCAGCAAAGTGTGCTACAGATACCTCTTCGCTGAGTGAACAAAGATGAGTGCTGGCACAAGAGCATCTATCTGAGAGGTAATATTAGTAAACCTAAAAGTTCGGGTAAGCTAAGTACCTAGAGCCGCCAGCATGCAGATAAGCCTTATCAGTTAAGAGCTTTTATTGGAACCGGTCTATGGCAACACACGGGTACAAAGCACTCAAACTACAGTCCTGTCCCTACCAATGTACCTCCCAAGAGGAAACACTCCTTCCAATGAACATACGAAATTTTGGGCAGCCGCGATCTTCCGTCAGCAACCCTGTATTAAGCGCTTGTAGCCCATCGTATTCAGCTGGCAGACACAAAATCGCTAGGTTTCTTTTGATTCTCAAAAACAGCGGTTCTTGCTACATCCTCAATGCTAACAAGACCCAAAAGCCGCTTGAATGATGTATATGGAAACCAATAATTCGTTGAACAAATAAAATACCATCAGTTTTAAGTTCACCCGTTCTGAATAATTATAACAAAATTTAACAAACTGTATGTGTTTGTGATATCTTGAACAAACCCACTAGTGGGATTTCAGTATAGGACACAGTCACAGACATGGAAAGAAAAATGACAGCAAGAAATTAAACATCTCATTACATTCGGGTATCAGCAGAGAAACGATGAAGTGCAACCCGATTATGACAAACATAATGTCTCCACATGCGTGGTGTCGCTTCCAATGGGGCTTTGTGAATACACACACTCAAGATTTGTCAACAGAGGTACGCCACATCAGCTCCGTGTGCTTAAGGAAGCAAATATTTATTTATTTTCAAAAACAAAAAACGAAGAGGTTTAGTTCTCTGAGTGTTCAGTCACTCACAGCCGGACGGTTAGGTGTTCTAACGCTGGTCGGAGGCAGGGTTCAAAATTCCCTGGATTTTCGTGAGTTGAGCACCGCTGATGATTCTCAAAAAGGATGAAATAGCTGTACAGTTCTTCTCGGCTTTTCAGAATGGACTGGACGAAATCTTGAATGGACAATTTTAGAATCGATCTACCATAATTCCGCTGGCTTGGGCCGAAATTCTGTTGTCTTTCTCAAGTTTCCCTACTCTTTTGGCTTAGGTATTGCTACTAAAATTCATGACATAATCTTGAGTAGTTTCGAAGCATTCTGCTATGAGACAAGAATGTCCGAATTAACATGCTTCATACACCTGTTCGAACCAAAGTAAATTTAGCATCTTTAATGTCAACTACGCTCTATAGAGACCTATGGAATGAAGACACTATCGTTATTGGACACAACTTTACTACAAGGGACTAGACTTGAAATATCACGAGGTTTTAAATTGGAACCACACTGTCCGTGTGACATCCGTCAGCTTGGCATGGATAAACAATTATCATCTAGCCACATACAGGATGATTAACCTGGAGCCCATTTTATAGAAAATATTCCGTAATGCTCAAAACTTAAAAATGCAACCAATTCATTGAACATCCCCTATTCTATCTCATAAACCTGGGAAGGACTAGTGATTTTCTATATGCCTCCATCAAAAAGGTCACATCATATGCTCCTGAGGTGTTTCTCAATCGTTTTCAGGAAAGCAACACACACTCCAGTATTCAGTCCACCAGAACGACCCTTTTCACTCGGTTGGTCTGGGCAAGTTTTGCACAACTGAATTTCCGTTAGCAGAAATGTGCTTCTGTGGGTCAGCTACTAACGTCATGCATTTAAACCAACTAATGGACAAGAACCAAATCGCAACTACCACAAATGACAATGTCATTGAAGAAGCTCCCTCTATATTCACTGTAAATAAATTTTTTATTGGTCAGGTGGCTGTTGATCTCTTCGCCGAGTTTGGCAACTGAGTTGCCAACGTTTCGTCACCATACGAGCAGACATCATCAGTGCGCAGTTGGGACCCACTCGAGCTACCAAATTTTCAACCCATTACCTGATTTTAATTTAACAAGCATTCCACAAACTACCAGCAAGATTGATGCATCATGACACATTTTGGATATCGCCAACTATGTGTAGTGCAAGCACAGTAGCCTCTCCACAATAAGTTTCCTCTAGATAGGAAATCACTACGAAGACGACTGTCCCGTAGGATTTAGTTCCAATTAATCACTTTGGAGAGGCAAACTTCAAACTCCCGACTTACAACGTGGTGGTAGTATCTAAGCGTTGAAATGTTCGCATGGGTTATACTAGTTGAGCTCTTATTCCTCAGGATCCACCTTGTCAGGAAATCGAAACAGGGACATCTAGACGAAGAAAAACGATTCGGTATACCGGGGTAGTTGGATTGTAAGGAAGCCTGAGGATAACAGTGTAGTGTATTCCGCCTTGATGATGTCAACACAGCGAGTTAGTTGACCAAGGCCCCCAGTACGATAATATTTGTAAGAGCAGACATACTGATTTTTCCCGAAAAAACACAAGAGAAAGCTGAATCTAGAAAATGTACACCTCCAACATTCAATGCCTATTTACGGTAACCGAAGAATTATGCAAATAAATGATAAACCAAGCACACGAAGAGCACCTTTGACGAACGCAGTGGCATCGAGTGCAAGACAACAATATTCTTCTTCCTGCGTTCCGAGTTTATGTCGGACCATCGCATTTAAGAAAGTCAGAGTTATGGGTCAGATCATAATTCTCCAACAATTACTAGTATGCAGGTCCTTATAACTTTCAGCCTTCGAGCATTTAGTGATTCAAATGAAATTTCTCGTGGTATCCATGACGCAGAAAATTTAGTCAGCGGAGGTGTGGGAACATTTAATCGAACTTTATTGCAATAATCGATGCTTGTTGCACCTTACGGTTGCGTTCAGTCATGCCATTAAGACCTGTGCAACACGATGTTTCAAACGGTGTTTCTTTTCGGATGTACCTGCATGCTTTCCTGTTCACCTTTAAAGGACTAGTTTTGTAGCTTTAATGGTCATAAATGCAGATCGTGTGCGCGCGATACATAGAAAAACTCTCAAAGTTGGACCATTGGTGTCTCAAAACAATGATGAGGCTTGGTGGGAGCATGAATTCGATAATGCTGGCATCCGCGTGTTCAGTTTGGACAAAACAACAAGTTAGTTACTCCTCACATGTGACAATAGTTAGGCCAAGTACAGAGTGTGTCAGATAACGATCATCACCGCCCAAAGGTGAACACTGAAGACAGCTGAAAAGTGGACAGCCCACGGCAACGTGGTATTCTATCCCTCTTATCTGTAAAGTTTAACAGGGTACTTGGAAGCGTATCCGCATAGCTGTGGAAGCAGAACAAACTTACTAGGCCAGTGTGTTTAGGACATGTGCTACGCATATCCAGGCTGGCTGAGAAACTGTGGCATTCTGTTACAAGCAATTGCTGCTGACGAATTCGGGGAAACAAGCCATGATAAGATGTGAAGTGATAATAACTACAGTCAAACTCAGTGCTGCGGAGTCTTTGTGTCTTATTGACTGGAGCCCATTCAATCCTGCATGTGCGCTTTTGGAAATCCTGTGCGATATCACACACAACTAACCCGTGTCGCGAATGCTGTCATTTCCTATCCGGCCTAGCTTAAGTTCGCCAGTCGTTGTGTGGTGGGCATATATCTAGTGAAGTTCACCAATAGCACCTTAATTGGACGTGATGCTCAGATGTGCTTATTTTATAGCTGTCGAAAGTCATCGTCACGTGATTCTCGGTCGTTTTCCATAGGGACACAAGGCTTCCTGGCACTAATTTGCTCTCATTCCCTCTTCATCCCGTTCTTTAGAAAGGCTTTTTCCCTCACGGCTGTTTGGCAGGTAAGTGCCAGTATGTACGTTTGTCAATTATTCCCATTACTATATTCGTTAGCAGGAAACTTCGTGGAGCTGACAGCTCCTTCCTCCAGTGGTCAGGATTCCGAGGCTCAACAAGTCAATCGTTAATGACGCCGACAGATAAGACTCAGTCATCCAATCACTGGAGTTTACTATCACACTGCGGCTCTCAGGGTCTAAGTGACAATTGATAAGTATTGATAATTGATAAGTATAGTAATTGAAAACAATTACAATTACAATTGAAAACTATTACAATCCACGGCTGCTTTCTCTTAATTCGCTCGTTTTTCGGTGGACAAAAAGTGTGGCAGCTTAAATTAACGAAACTGGTATGAGGCTCTAGCCGGACATTTAAAGTGGATAAAACCAAGCCCTCTAACAAACACAATCCTCAGTGAATTCGACAAAAATTCTTTTGACAAAAAGAATGGAGTCGCACAGGAAGCGCACTGGCCTTATTTGTGTGGTACACGGCTAAATGGAGTACAGACAAATTCACTGGATTTAGCCATGAGTTTCACATTTGTGGCAAACTTTTACTACAGTAAAACTTCATCTATATAAAGAACCGATGGAATCGGTTGGGAACGGTAGCTGTACAAGGGTCTTGTGGAAATCAATGAACTTACACAAAAACATATGACGTGCTTTCCCAGATTCTGTTTGCAAATTTACTGTTTTTGGGATACCAAGAGGTTCAACAAACGCCAGTCAACTAATATCGGATAAACACGACCAGATGGAATAGCAAATACACATTTATTGTGGAAGTATTCAACACAGTTGATCTAATCACTTTCCTCAGCTGGATCATCTGCTGTTATCTTCTGCTAGGCATTCGAGAACTTGTGATGCAAGATACAGAATATAACAGAAAGGCTGTTCCTCATATTATTGTTTCGTCTTAATTGATCGAAACCTCATCTGGCTCACTGGTACTAATATCCTGAGTTCAGTCACTTCCAAAAATTGACCCCGTTTAATGAAAATCGTCTTAGGAATATGCGACTCATCTGGTGACACCATATTCCACTATAGTTGTATGTTCACACCATTATGAGTAGTATCACATGAACTAAGCAGCAGCGTCATTTGAGTCTACATAGAACACTATTTTATGTAGTATCCTGGCATTCTGCGTATCATAAAAAAAACCCGTCCTTACTAATATCCCCGCTGCTGATACGGTATTCACATCATCATCACTTTGCTTCGAAAAAAAGCATCCCCGTTAATATTCTGAGCTGTGGACTCCCACTGATCACTTCTAATGTGGTCGTTTCTCCGAAAACCCAAAGCCTTAAGTAGCACCAAGTATCCTGATAAGGCTTTTTAAGTTTTTACACGCCAGTACTGAATATCAAGGTTCGTTTGGAAAACACTCAGAATACAATGGTCGTCTGGCTGCCAGCCGTATGTTCCCTTTACGGTACCCTGCTGAACTGGTGGTCCCTGATGGACTTTGACATACAATTTAGCTCCAGTTGGAGTGGCATAAACTGTTTACTTTCTTGCCAGTTTTCTCTTCCTGATAATGAAAATATCCTATCTTCGCGCCTTATTTCTGTGGTCCCATATCCGGGCAGTTTGCCTGGGACGGACCAACCAGTTCCTCCTAGTTTAAAGATAAGAAAGGCCAAATGAGGACAAGCGTAGACCTATACAAATGCGAATGGAGACCAACGGAATGGAAAAATTATCGGTGACAGAAATAAGGGACGTCAAATCTTCGAATAATCTTTGCGTCTGCATCGGTTTTGTTTGCTGAGGAAATTTCCTTCTTAGTGATTGGCTATGATGCGACTGCATTGA
Source organism: Clonorchis sinensis (assembly GCA_003604175.2). Taxonomy (NCBI): domain Eukaryota; kingdom Metazoa; phylum Platyhelminthes; class Trematoda; order Opisthorchiida; family Opisthorchiidae; genus Clonorchis; species Clonorchis sinensis. The sequence continues at coordinate 24,910 of NIRI02000050.1, read as the reverse complement.
ATAATGGGTTTTACTCGGTTTTCCATTCGTTTACTCTAGACTCGTGGTACGTCGCCTAAAACCCAAGACTGTTCTATGTTTTTGCATAAATGTGACTGGGTAACCGGTTTTCCGGCCCAGACAGCAGCCGAACGTGCTAAACTGATACGTTATCCAAATCAAGATATATATACCAACTGCTAAGTGCAAATTCTATGGCCACCCAACTACGCAGCTGAGATCGGTACATCATCAGCATTAGCTACCTATTCCCTCAGCGACAACCCTTGCCACATTGTGAAACTAATTTTCAGTCGGCTCGCGCTCATCGTGAGTAGCCTCAACATGCCCTTGCAGCTACTACCTCGAGGAAAATCAGTGCTTCTCAGTTCAGTTAGATTTAACTGTTTCGGTAAACGTCGGCAATTATGACGAGAGAGGAAGATTGTTCGCTGGAAGTTGTGCTTGTTATGACAAACTACAGTCCCACCATACAAGTAGGCATTGGAATTCCAAGGGTACAAATGCAGTAAGCGGGTTCACATCCAAATGGATTGTGAACGTGGCAAATCCTGCTGATTCGCAAATGCTGATAATGCGACAATACTAATGTCCTTCCATCTTTCCTCTGTTCTGACCGTACCAGTACAAATTTCTACCGCCAGGACATTTCATTTCTCCGGCCACTAATCAGCAAGTTATGAACACAATTATTCAAGGACGGAAAGGTGGTGGGGTTCACCAAGACGATGTGGTCATTTATGTGATAACAAACATGAAAACAGGCAAAAACTCCTTGAGATATTTCATCGGTTTCATGGCGCTAACGTAACCAAGATCCTAGGAAGCACATATTTTCTGCGTCCAGCTCCTGGTGCATGAGCTATGTTGCAGAAGGCAACGATGGTAATTCTGATCCTGACCGTCTTGTTCCACTTTCATAAGACCCACCTCCTAAAGACCTCCATGAGGTCTGTCCCGTTATTGGTACTTTGTCGTACTACCTACGGTTTGTGTGGCTGGATTGTAATGAACATTGCCTCAGGCATTCCAAATCCCATGCGGGCCGATGTGGTTCTACGACCCTTTTTACCACATTTTCACCCAGTACTCATCACTGATGTATCCCCACAGGAGTTAGTTTTATACTCAAGAAAGCCATTTAATGATGCTCTTCGCAGACTCTTGAGAGCTCTACTCCAATAGATCGAGACGCCCCGGGAGATTTACCGAGTTAACGAAAAGCTACTCAAATACCTCTGGATTTCAATTGGCAAGTCAAAGAGACCAAGAAGCATCTAAGTTTATTATCCGTTCTAGAAGGTCCTTGAGGCCAACCGGTTCATTATCGGGCTACCAAGAAAATGATGCATGTCGAATGCCTAGTCATTCTTTTTTATTATGTGAGCCTGGAAACGATACCGACGGCTGTTTTCATCTTAGGATTTCTGGCGAATCACCTCAAATTAATGCGGAATACTAGCCGCTATCTCAGCCAGGTAATGTACGCATAGAAGAAGGGTTGGAGATCAAAAGTAAGACGAGACTTAGTAAGTTAGTGCGTCCAATGCGATGAAATATCCACCCCTCCAGACCAAACGCTGTCTTAGCGGCAGATTGATTAGTTCTACTACTCTGGGTAACACTGTGTTCCGAGACCTACACTGCAAAAATGAAGTCGCTAGCAAGGCTAATGTGTAGGATATCGAAGGCATGAGCCCAGCGTCGGAATAAACCCCAGAAAATTTCGTCCAAGCGGACCTCCCAAAATGTTCCTGTGGGAGCTTAGCGAAGAGACCATGGGGACTATTGACACATTCTTGGATCACTACTCTGCAGTAGCGACCATAAGGTCTTATTCTAAATGTTTTGAGGTCTTCTTCACAAAGTCCGTAACTGCAGAATTCTTCAAGAGAGATTTACGAAACATTTATGGCTGCATAGGAGTGTCAGCTGACAACTTAACTGGTAAAACTCGTGACAACTGACATCATCGCAATGCTTCTCGACACCCCTGCTACAGTGGACAAGCTGAGCACTTCTTTAAAGCACTGATAAGTGGAATCTCTTCTTGTACGGCGTCCATTTTCCGAGGGCTGAATGATTGTTCAGTACTTTCCTTTGTAGTGCAGGAGTGCTTCTAACTGTGTTTCTGCCTGCGAAACTTCCCCAAAAGCGTTGTTTATGCTACAAATTTTACAGAAGTAACTCACTATGCTAAAAATGGTGCGGACAATGGACTTAGTTAACTTGTCTTTTCGCGTGTATCATATTGATTAGATACATTTTGAGGACACAGAGCAGTCTGCTCCAACTTCTGTTGTCTCTTCTCATGCTAATAGTTTCGTAAGTACTGTCGACGATCAGCATGTTTAGACAACCCAGGATGTCTAAACGGTTACAAACAAATGAATGAGGCAATTTCAAGGTTAACACAATCTGTGACGGACGCACCGATCGTTTATATTTGAACCCAAGCGGTGAAAACCTACGCTTTTTTTTACTAAACTTGTACAATTTAACACTATTAAGTCCTGCATTCAGAGTTCTTTTTCAACTTGGGAATAGTTGAGCATTCGTACGACTCCTATTGAATACTACGAAATCGCAGTGCCTATCCATGTATACAGAATCCTGTATCTAGTGCATATCATGCTATCTTCGACCCATGCCTCATACTCACCTGCATTTATCGCTGGCCAATTTAATCCACCCCGTGCCCATCAGTTCTGGTGTAACTTCCTGGCTGTCATATATAAACCTAGGTACGGTCGTTGGAGTTAGGTTTATACATAAGGGGCAATCCTCCAACTCCACTAACAATGAGCGCAATGTTCTTTCTGTCGGTCTAATTTTGATTGTGTTTGGAGCCCCTCGAATAACGTCAGGTGTTCCTCTTTTATATCGAGTGACTGATAAAACAATCTACTTCTTATTGGGTCTTATTGCCGTGCCCAATACCTTTCTTTTATTGCCGCCTACTCAAACCAACTGGGTGTCTGCTATCTCAGAGTCACGTCTAACCTCCATTATCGTTACTGTTCGGTTGACTGCTGCACACGAACCTCTGACTGAACAGAATACTGATGAGACAAGACTAGCACTTGCCGCTTTCGGCTGGTCTAAAAAGTAGTTCGACACAGCAGATTTGTTTGTTGGCTTCTGGTAAATTGCAATTTAAATTTTTCACAACTTTTGGGCTACACTGTTCGGGAAAGCTGATGGGCCCGGAATGGATCGTCTGTGGCAATATCTTAACGGGGAGACGCAAAATACTGGGGTACTTGTGGTAATCGTTGACCTTATCACGATCAACCACCTCGAATGCCACTTAACTAACACCAAGAAGCATGGCGAACAGTCATACAGACCACGCCTTTCTCTTCGTAATCCACGTAATTGGAAAATGGGTACACGGGAGAGCCCAGCGCTTGGCCTTGTTCTTGAGGGGAAACCCGGTGGAAAACATAGTGACCGAGGTTTAGGCACATTTATGTCCTCATCCGCTGAGAATTGTACCAGCTCTTGTGGCGTTGCCGCTAAACCAAATGACAAGAGAATTTGGCCCAGACTAAATTACATTTCCTAGTCACCACCTGAAAACGAGTAACCTGTTGTCAGTAAGAGGTCTTACTGTTTGGCTCTTTGTCTACCTCAAGAACCGACCAATTCTGCAACAAAGTTACCTGACTTGATGAAGTTTCTGGGTTAAAGCTGAGACGATCCTGGTGACCAAGTCTTCTGAACAGATGTCCTGACTGGTTCCAATTTTTTTCCAATTGAGTAATCAGTCTCCAGTACTCGTCGGCATGGGATCGAAAGGTGTCACTTAGGACTTGCATAACTGACGCGTTTGACACGATGAAGCTATCAGCGCTGTGTGCTTGGTGCCAGCTAGTATCCTGTCAGATTTGTGTAACATCTTGGAAAACATGGAGAAATGATCGTCATTATCCTGAATATCCTTGACTTTTAGTTTACATATACCGGTTATATGGCGCTCGGTTGGTAGCTTCACAACCCTGAGGTTTACATGTATCTAAATGGCGGAGTTAATATTCCCACGCCATGATCTGCGTCCCGAGGTCTTAAGACGTAGGATTTTTCTTCACTATGGAAACCTTTCTTCTCTCTCTCTGTCAGTAACCTTGGCACTCTCATACCCTCTATACTGAATCGGTCGAAATGTTCCTCTCCTGTTCACTCGATTTTCACCTCCGAGTAACCTGACTTTATGGTTTCGGGATCTGAGTATCGCATACATTCGTTCAGCTGTAGCACCCTTTCGGTGCCTAGCTGCCATGCCACCCGAAGGAAGCACGAGGGCTGGGATACTGCCAGGTTGCCCAAGCCTAGACAGGGGAAGTCGAGAGGCAGAGGCAGGGTTCGAACCACGGACCTTCCGGTCAGTACGCTCGCGCTCTAACCGCTGAGGTATCTCGCCCCACCACATACATTTCGTAACCTGGTATCTTGAGCTTTGTTAGTACAACCGACCTGACAACTAGATTTACTGTTCCAATGTTTTATCCCCCAAGAAACTCAAGTAATACCACCGTCGCTTAGTTTTGTCCTTGAGGCACAGTCTCAGATGTGTTGAAACATCAATAGATAAGGTCACCAACTTTGGGGCCAGAGTGAACAACAACTTGAGAATCTTGTTGGATTTCCAACAACTTCAAACCCCAACACACGTTCGTAATCCATACGCATTGTTACTCATCACCTAAAGTTTTTCCACGCAACTACCTGCCGTGATACCGCGAGGCAGTACTTTCGTTATGATAGCTGGATCGGATTCATATGCAGAATTGTGCTTCCGTAGGTTCAAATTATATACAGAGTTTCTTGTCTGTACACCGTTGCATCCTGATATCTTTATATTGGAAATCACCGACTAAGTGGGCAAAGCTTTTCTTTTGCTTCACGTCACATTTGATATTATAAACAAAACATATGTAATGTATAACTGTCACAATCAAACACGCTACAATAATATGATGCACGTACGGTGGGAGCGTACCTGGAAATTTAGCACAGAACCGTGTCACCCTCTCAAGCAAATCGTGCAAACCTAAGTGCAAAGTAAAATCAATCATCAAGGCTACGGGAATGAAGAGATTAAACTTGGCAAGTTCCTGCATCAATCAAGTCGTCGCTGATCAATCACCTGAAACACTTCGCTAATGGTACACATCAAATGACCCTGGGAGTTTTAAGGCTACCAAATGTTTTACAAATAACTGCTCAGTCGGAGCTGGTTTGCATTCATGCGAACCATACATAACAGATTCAGACCTCCTACTACGCTAACATACATAAAAGGTTGTAAGGAAAACGGTAAATTCATAAAGTACTCCTGAAGTGAAGCACACTCTATGACCTGAAGCTGTTACTTTGATGCAGTGGTCGCCCTTGAAAGCTTGAATGATCCAACTGGCTACATTAGTTGGGACTTTGTTTCTCAATCTACGACGATGTCAGTAAGGTCAAACGGGGGCAGTCAAGCCAAGGTCACCAAAACTCCTCACTGTAAGTGTATTATGAGGCGATCTGCTATGGGGGTATGAAGACAGCAGATGTTTCCCCCGGGCGACCAGCACGTCCATATTTATGAAGGCAGTGATGCTGCCTTCCTCCGAGGAAGAGATCGGCCCTCAGAACTACACACCCCGACTGCCCAACATTGACCATGACCGCAGGCGCCAGTAAGTCAAAAAAGAAATAAAACTTACCACGAATTCGATGAGCTTCCAAACGCATCTGGTGTGCACTGCATTATTTGAAAATGCTCTAGACCCTCGGTTTTGGCAACCGGAAAGTATCATTCGCCCGCACAGTCCTTTGTTCAGCTATGCCGCTTCTAAATACCCTCCCACTCCACAAGAAAACACCGCTGGATCATTTGTGTGTTAGCTATCCGACCTATGTGCTGCCAATTAACAACGAACAATATTAAACTTTACTACATCTACTAGACCGTTTATGCATAGCTTTCAGCGTTCGTACTTTAAGTCAGATTGCAAAACAGGTCATGCTTGCCCAGACCTTATACTAACTTAAAGAGGATGTCTCTAAAACACGCATACAAGCCCCAACTGTGGTCATGCGTCTCAAAGCACCAAAGACGAACTCAGATCTTTCACATTTCACTCTCCTCGGGTCTAGTGGGCCGGGGACGATGATTCATGAAATATGTGCCACGGGGGTCGCAATGAGCCCCACGGCTGAACGACCTTTGCTGGATTGGATCCCAGTGAACGGCCGTTTTTTCATTATCTAGCCCAATGATACTCGATTAAAAACCGGCGCCTCTTTTAGTGTCGGTATGTACCCCAACGGAATGCAGTTCTGAGTGAAGATACTGTCTACTGAGGTATATCCGAGCTCATTCGTCAAGCAAGAAATACTGACACTGTCACCCTTGAGAAATGAATGTCCAAGTCGGTCGCCTGGATACTTTGGAATTACATCCGAACGGGCGATTCGGAGTCAGTGCTTGAAGTACAGATCATCAAGGGTGAATCTTCCAATTGTTGTTCAGCTGTAGCACCCTTTCGGTGCCTAACTGCCATGCCATCAAATGGAAGCAAGAGGGCTAGAATACTGCCAGGTTGCCCAAGCCCAAACAGGGAAAGTCGAGAGGTAGAGGTCGGATTCGAACCACGGACCTTCCGGTCGGCAAATTTGCGCTCTAACCACTGAGCCCTCTCGCCCCAATTATCTGCTGATTACCAACCATTTCTGGCCAGCACAAATTTTCAGCATAAAGCTCACACCTTGTAACCTGACGGCCACCGAGTGCAAATCAGCCGTGGACCCGAATGGATCACGTGGATATCAGCCAGCGGTGGAGAGCCACCATTCAAGACTGACGTTCTTTCTGGGACACCAGTTGGTTCCGATCAAGCCACAGTACAATATCGATATGACCTAGCTCAACTACGAGCTAAAGTAAACCAATACAATACTGGATAAAGCATGGCGAAATGTGAAAGGAGCTACGCTAGCGGCGTTCATTACTGTCTCTCCGACTTCTCTGATTCAACCACAGGACAGGACATCGTCAGGATCTCTGGTCATGAGTGATGCCAGGAAATTCGTACCAACAGGCAACTAGCACGACGGCGCACGCAAACGGTGAGAAGCTTAAGAAAAGACCGGGGGCTCTGGTGGGCATTGAAATCTCGGGAGGTGGGGAAGGCTTTTGCTACCGGAAAATGCCGTGCCCTATATCAACTGATACGACCGAATGGCTCTAAGAAAGCAACCATCAGTGACAGGATAAGTGGAAAAGGTGAGTAATCAATTCATTCGCAAATACGCCGACTGGAAAGATGGGCCAAACACTTCGAAGAACAGTTTAGCTGGCCTCTTGCGAAACAACCTCTGGAGATAATGCATACGGGTGAGTGGAATGTAAACCTTAATCGCCCGTCGGAAGAAGAAATGAAGTACGAAATATCTGTACTGAAACATGAGAAGACACCAGGACCGGACGGTCTCTATCCAGCCCTCTTCAGAGAAGGCGGAGAAACCCTGGTGACCCATCTGACAAAGCTTCGTGGTGCTATATGGAACGAAGAGAAGGCGCTTGCAGAATGGGGCATGTCGACAGTCATCCTTATCTTCAAAAAGGGAATGCGGACGCTGTGAAAACCATCGTGGCATCAGCCTGTTAGCTGTGGCATCGAAGATGCTCTCTGGCCTTATGCTTCGAAGGTTGACTGAACACAGGGAGAGACAGATCCGCGAAAACCAAGCTGGGTTCCGTCCTGCAAGAGGATGCATCGATCATATCTTCACCCTCCGACAGATTTTGGAACAGCGACACTGCTTCCACCAACCAACAGTGGTTGTGTTTCTTCATCTGAAAGCTGCCTTTGATTCTGTGGACCGTCAGGCACTATGGCAGTGTTCGTGAAGCAAAGGTGTCCCCATAATTTCTTGACCCTCCTTAGAGCGTTGTACGCCAACTCGTGCAGTCGTGTGAAGGTCTACGGAAAGCTCTCTTCTGAGTTCACCACATCAAGTGGTATCAGACGAAGCTGTCCTCTCTCAACTTTCCCCTTCAAATTCGTCACAGATATATGCATGGAAGACTAATTTCCAGCCTCTGATGTCTGCGGGGTCAAAATGCTCCCAGGGCGTTCGCTCACAAATATCAACTATGCAGAAGACATTCGTTTTCTCGAATCTGACGCCATCGCAATGCAGGCGGTATTAAATGAACTAAATAATTACGCCTCGTGGTTTGACATGCTCTTCACACCTGTAAAGTGTAGGGTTCAGCTGCAAGGTTGGGTGGACTCGGACGCACACTGGATGCCTTCAGATGAGCCGACTGAGTTAGTGGACGGAGCTAACCATCTAGGCAGCTGTATCAATCTCGATGGTCCAGGGGAATACGATATTTCCATCCGAACTGAGAAGGCCACAGTTTTTGTTAACCTGAATCACCTGTGACGCACGCGTGGCATCTACCTATATGCCAAGGGTCGAATTTACAATGTTGCGGTGCGTTCGGCATTGTTTAGCCAGCAACTAGGCCGCTACGCGCCGATCACACTCCAAAGATTGTGCTTGCTCGGTTGCGTTCTGCGCATGCCAGTCGACTGAGTTTCTAAAAGAGCCCTTTTCGCACAGACACGATAAGGGTGAAAAAAGCCGAGGTAGTTCAAGCGATGACCTGGTAGCGAAGCATGAAAGCCATTACCAGCACACTCAGCTGCGCTGGCCATTGCAATCTCCTTGAATGGGGACCCGGAGACTGGACACATCAATGGTTGAACATACTGACAGACACGGCCCAGCGGCGCGCATGTAGCCCATCTGTTGCCATCATTGCACAGCTTCTCCTCACAAGCTTTCAATTGAAGGGTCCACTGGCACGCACCGATTGCATCGACTACTTCCTACAATGCGCATCTGCTCATCCCCTTCTCAACAGATCATCCGCGAACAAGATTGTAGCAGCTACGACCACTGTACAACACGTACGCAGATTTTACAGCTGATGATGAAGACCTGGAGCACTCCGAGTGAATCGGACGTTCACCACCTTAAGGTACTTTCAACTTTGGGCAGTCATCAATAACCGCTGATAACGGTTCGTTAGAACCGTGAAGCACTGACATTGCAACTAGATACCAAACCTGTTAAAGTCTGCAGAATTAGGTTCGATGTGACGATGACAGCTGACGATGTCATAGACTGAACGGAGACCCACACGTATGTGGTAAAACCGTGAAGCCCGTCCTCGCTTTTGACACGCTAAGGTATGCCACTCTAAACCTTCATTAGGGTTTAGTGCACATCTCAGAAAAGTCCACAGATAGGAAGATCGCTCCCCGTGTTACTTCAGAACACTGGAGAAGTTTATGACGAGTACAGAGACACGAGACCAACATGATTATTGTCAAACGTCTCGACATGTAAAAGGAGCCGACAGTTCAGTCCGGAACAACGTCCAAGAATTGGCGTACATCCTCTGATCGGCGAAGTAGAACAATTGACACCATTCCAACCATTTTACCAACAAAAGTGATGCGAGTGAGTGAGTGCAGACAACTTTGCATTGGTTCGCACGTCAGAAGACAGGCTTATAATGCCACCTTCTGCGTAGGTCACGACCCTTAAACAAAACATAATTGAAGATGACGTTGTCAGTTACTGAGTTACATGACTGGACCAGGCAGTAGCAATTTCTTTGTATTCCAGAAACTAGCGGACATTCCCTTCTTCTCTAAAGAGGGTCAGCTCTCGATCTCATCGGGCGGCTGAGATCGTCAGCCAAGTATGTGCATCTGGCAGCAAACGATTTCCGGAAAACTACCAACCGATTCGTTTGATCAGGTTGGCTTGCAATACCAAGCACAGTCGTAACTGGTGGAGTGCAATGCCATCTAGCAAAAATTGTATTTCTCTACTCTCGCCAAAAGGGATTTCGCTGGAACTACCCCAGATTGAACGGAATTTTCAGGGTCACAGAACGAATAGGAAAAGCAAGCCCCCAAGAGACGACGTATATACAAGCTTCATTGGACATGGTGAACGCTCCGAGAAAGTTCTGTACCTAATTTTGTTAAGGAAGCCGTGTACATAGGACTGTGTGATAGTCATGATAGTATAGAAACTTTCAGTCAAAGATATCAGTTGTACAAAACCAGCTTCTCACATCGATGTTTTGCGAAGGTCTATCCCTAGTCCTATGATATTTTTGACCTACGGTAATGATCTGTCTGAAATAATAGAGTTCCCATGTTCGGCCTGTGCAGATAACATTAAAGAGTTTTGAGTAAGTCAGCCACATATAACTTGAGCTGTCTTGTGGGGGATCAGAAAAGTGAATAGTGCTTACAAGCGTGGATAAAAACGTGTGACTGTATATCCGTAGCAAGACTTACATCAACGCCTTCCATCCTGAGTGGACGCAGCTAAAAGTACCATGGTGCAGAAGAGATCGTAGTGCATGAAATAGCCCATGGTTAAAGTGCGAAATTATTGACCATGGTTCGAACCCGACTGCCCCCGTCTGGGCTTGGGAAAACTAACAATATTTCAGTGCTCGTGCCTTCTTCAGGTGCCATGGCAGCCATGCACCGAAAGCTTGCTACAGCTGAATGATCAATTGTTCATTTTTACCACATCTTCAAGCCAACCACTGTACAAATCGGGCCTGTACGTCGGTCTGTGTACGTGGGCTGTTCAGAAAGTCCATGCAAACAACTTCTGTCTAAACAGTACACGCGCGCCCGTGTTTGGAATATGATGGATGCACAGCATATCCCTGTACGTCAAGCGGTTTGCAAGACAGGGTGCGCAGGGCAGGGCTGCGGTTCGTCTGAAAAGTTGCCGGGATTTCGAGTACAAAGAGGGAGGTGAGTTCCTAATTCCACTCTCCCAGTATTACAACGAACCAGGACCGAACTTATTAGGTTCCTACGACTCTATTCCTGAGCTGTTAGCCAACGTCACGCTACGAAGGGGACGCTGAGAACAGTGCAGCACCCATAAACCCTGTGATCCTCAGGTTATCACGAGGGATTGCTTATATCTGTCTGCTTGCTATCAGTGGAAATTCTGAAGTGGGAATTTTCAAATACGGAGTAGAATAACGCCTGGAACGTGGCACCGGTCTCGATGCAAACAACCGACAAAAAAAGGTGAACCAGGGGATGAGGCTGCAGTGAGCTCTCTAAACACTCTTTGTCACCTGAAGAATACCTGGGGAAGCGCACCTTTTGCATTTCAGTGTTGACACAAATGCAGTGGAACAAATAGCCTGGGGGTAGGAAATATTTATTGCAATGAATGTAGGAAAATAATCACATACAGAGTACGGACAAAATAAGCCATCAAGTTTGGACATTGGAATATAAAAATGCAATAGTATAGAAATCAACTAATTTGAAAACATTGCCGCACCTGTTGACCAAAAGAGTGTTATACGATTAACTAAACAGTATCGTGTGTGCCCTTCCGAAGTACCACAACAGGTCACTGCGTCCCACCGTGGCTCTGGAAGAATTATCGCCGCGGGATGTCCTAAGAATTTTAAAACTGTGGGGAGGTTATCCTTGGAAAGCGTGGGAAAACTACATCTCATAACAAGATTTTCAGGCAAACCCAAAACCAACGTGTTGAACTTTTCAGTGAACCAACAGTGGTTCTCTAGTTGCATAGCGTCTTCTGTCAAACAAAGAATCACAGAATTACCCGAAAAAATTGCTTGCAGGACCGTATGAAACAAAAATGTGATAAAACGCGAGTTCTCACTATGGTTCTCCCTCAAAAAAATTGCAACTGGTCCACAAGGTTTCATCCACTGTCGAGCAATAATCAATCCACCTTCGTTTGTTTGTTCGTTGTCCAGAAGTCCAAAACGCTCACCGCAGCTCAATAATGAAGTTGACGTACCAACAAATGATTCCCAAGCCCCTCTGGCTATACTGGTGAATAGGTCATTACCGAGAAAATTACCAAGAACCTTTCTTCTAATGTTGGCAAAACTCTGCGCGGACCAACTGTTTTGCGCTCTGTTTGATACTGAAAGTAGGTTTGCAAAACTCAATGCCATCTTTGAGTCATCAGTACTTGCAATGAGGCCAGGAAGAGAATATGGAGAACCAAAATCATCGCAGTCCACTATACCTTTGTACAAGGCAGACACCAGCCTACCACTTGAAGCATTGATAAATATTATTTGAATTCCAGAAGAGCTAACTGTATCTGCCAATTGCCAACACAACGCCGGTGAATTCAGCCAAATATTTATGCTGATAGATAAATGTCCGTGCGAATTTAAAAGTTCTCCTTGAGTGTAACGAACTTGGTTGCTGAAGTGCTTTACAATCGAACACATCTCTTTTGCTGTTCGGAATCTAATGATATGTCCGATGGGCGCAATACCCCACTGAAGATCACTGGAGAGAGCTGATGGGGGAACATTGTAAAGGAACCGTGGAAGTTGGTTTTGTGATGTAAGGACGGTTGCACCAAACTTGCTTTTCAACGCCTCTATGTAACTGAGCGTTTCTTTGGAATGTAGCTGTCCCTGGGACGCCTCTTCGGACGCATCATCACCGCACACTTCAACGACCATGTGTTGCAACTTTTCCAAGAATTTCAACTCGACGCTCTCTTCTACTAATATGACTGACGAATGCCAGAAACAGATATCATGGTGCTTGACCAACCCGAGACACTGCCTAGCGGCCGAGTCTATGTCGGCAGAATCAAATATAATAGGAATAACATAACCTGGTCGACGGAATTCAGATGTCCTCGTAGATGGTAAAAAGCTGTATAAATTGAGAGGTGGAGAACATTCAGCAATTATGTCCGACAAAACATAAAGAGGGAGCACGAGTTTTTGGGAGTAACATACCACAACAATCCCAGTACTGGTTCCATTATGGTATGGGTTCGACAGCATACACAAAATTGAAGTCACATGGTATAAGATATCGCAGTCTGAACTGCCGACAACATGAAGGGGGCTCAAAGAACGTTTCGAATCTTCTTTCGGAAACTCAAGATTTGATTTACAAGTCTCTAGTACACTTTCCAGCACTTGAGCGAAGAAAATCGGCGAAAACTGACAGGCCGAGCCACATGACGCTGCTGCATGCTGGATTTGAGACGAACGTATTTGCAATATTCTCCGTAATCTTTCGAAAAACTCAAGGATTTCACCTTCATTGCAGCTGAACTCTGAAGCCATCGAAAGTGTCTTCTTCAGTTGGCTTTCACTCTCTACAATTTTCACTGAGTCATTCTCAAAGAAGACCTCTGAGAGCTCCGAATCTTCTGGGTGGTTGAAGGTATTTGCATAATACGGCTTCACCAGCGTCCCGTGCACCGCTAGAAAGTTTTTCATATCCTTGAGATCAGTTCTCATGGTCGTTCGAGGTAGCTGCAACTTCGCGGAGAACCGCTTGGGCATCTTATACTGTACCACGAATCGTGCGCCTCACTAGAGGTCAAAGGCCTCTTGAATTGTATCCAATAGTCCTCAAGGCCAAAATCGAGTGCGACAGTGGGCGACACGCATGTCAAAAGAAAAACTGGCAGACTATGATCGTCGAGTAGGTTCTGTAAAGTTAGATACATTGTGATTGGGGGAAGGTATGCTGCTCACCACCTGTGGTGCTAGGAAGTTGTCCAATATGTACAGTAGGTGTGCGCACCACTAGGGAGCCAAATGTTAGTTGACTCGGTCTGGTAGTTCGTCGGTTCTGGTCAGAGATGCTGGCTGCGTAACCTTAAATGAGTGGAAAATGCAGGGACCTAGCAACTAGAGATGGTGGGTCTTATTGGGGTTGGTGGCTAGAATGATCTACTACCAACCAGGGTAATCTGTGGAAAGGAGTAAGAGATATGGTACGAAGGGAGGGATGAGGGAAATTATGGAGAGAATGCAGTCGGAAACACACCTGGTTTCCGTGTTTGCCTCTTTTGAGACTTCACCCTAGAGTGAAGCACCCATGGAAGAATGAAATTTTCTTTTTGATTGGCTGGTGTATCATTTCCAGGAGAGCTAAGTTGTGAGAGAGCTCTAAAATTGAATGGGTTGTAGATGTGTTTGAGGCACCATCAAAGCCTGCGGCAAGGAACAGACTTAGCCTCGGAGGCCATTTGGGTTGGAAGAGCTTCCGGAATCCCGTGACATGGTTTGCGGCTACGTCGTACTTTTTAAGCATATTAAAGTCGCCTTTCAAACAGCGAGCTACAATACTTCGGTATTTAGTCGGGTGAAAAAAGTTGAACGCGATATGTTCAATTGGAATTGATTGTTTTCGGAAGAGATTCCAATGGAACCTCTTTTAAACTCGCCAGCCTACTTGGATGAGGAGGTGGACAGCATAGATAGAGAAAGATCGGATATAATCCCAACTCCCAACTGTTTATGATGATAAGGCCGGGGTCTTTTGCTCTAAGCGAGGTGATAGAGGGAGAGTTGTGCTTCAGCTGACACACGAAGGGCTTACGGAGTGGAAGCCGGCCTTCTTTCAAGGGACGAGAACATCGATCACCTGCCGCGAAGTATAGATAACACACCTATTGTAGTTCACAGTAAGTTAGAAAAACACGTAAGTAAGGACACGGGTGTATTGTGTACACGCGGCCAACTTGGTCCGCTTTCGTGGCGGGTCAGCAAACAACTGAGTACATATCAAGTCAACCCAGAGCGCTCACACGAGTCAATCAATCGGACACGCACCCAATCAGCCACTCAAGTCACACGCCAGATCGATGGGGGAACGACGAACGGACACGCACACTCGCAAACTCTCTGACACACCGA